>JAANYP010007298.1:357500-457500 GCA_020465985.1 Centrapalus pauciflorus
TTTGTTAAATGCATCTTTTTTTAACACGATGCATAAATAAACACGATTACGATGAAATGCATCGATCTCTTTCATCTTTTTTTGAATTTGTGTAATTTTTGTTAAATTTGGAAATGTATCAATTGAATTTATTTAGCATTTATTATTTGATTATTTGTTGAAATATTAAATTTAATGAGGTGTGCACATTCTCCAAAATGCCCTTCTTTGTTTTATTCTATAATGCACAAGATGCATCAAATTGTCCAACTATTTACCCTTTTGCCATTAATCTAATCCATACAATTTTTTGATCTAATGGATGATATAGGTTCTTTTGTACCTCGGTGCATAAAAGTTCTCAATTGAACCTCCCTATATATATATATATATATATATATATATATATATATATATATATATATATATATATATATATATATATATATATAACCTTATTACAGAATCCTCTTGAATGAGTATTGTGAAATGGAAAAAGAACTATCTAAAGAAGGAAGAGCATATGTGGTTAATGCCTCAAAACAAGCGGTATGTGTGTATATATGTATGTATGTATACATATTCAAGATCAAGTGGGTATTATATTAGACTGAGGTACCGAGTATCATATTAAATGAACATGTTTATTACGATAAAATATTAAATTTCATGAAAAACTGCAATATACAAATGTTCAAATGTGCATTTTTATTGACTACTTCACATTATTTACATGTTAATTATGATAAAATTATGTATTTCATTCAAAATAACAATATGCATATGTTCAAAGATGCAATATGCATAAACATGTAAATATTACACTTTTGCATGAAACTAAACATTTTATTGTATTGAATATAAACGTGAGGTACACCAGACAATCATATTGCAATTTTAAACGTATTTACATTACATTTTTGCATAAAATTTAACATTATATCATAATAAAAATGTGTCTTTAATATGGTACACCAGTATCTCGGTCTAACATAATATACTCGGTCTAACATAATATACTCTCTCGGTCTATTGATATATATATATATATATATATATATATATATATATATATATATATATATATATATAGGGATGGGATCCATTGTGAACAAGTTATTCGTTGTGAACGTTGTGAACAAATAAAAAAATACATATAATCATTCATATATATCAACAAGTGTTTGTAATATGATTCATATGATTCAAAAGGTTTATAGAAGCGTCTATTTAAGATTCAGAACATTCAAAAGGTTCATAGTACGTAGTTTTTATAACAATATGCATAAGATTCAACAAGATTCATGAGATTCGACAAATTAATTGGATTCAATAAAATCCATAGGATCCAATAAGATTAATGAGTTAATAGAAGGGTTCGGTAGTATTTTCAACAAGATTCATAAAATTCAAAAGCTGTTTTATGGTTGTTCACAATGTTCACAACGAATAAAGTGTTCATAAAAGATTCTTAGTGTGTGTGTATATATATATATATATATATATATATATATATATATATATATATATATATATATATATATATATATATATATATGGTCAAGATCAATGGGATACCATATTAGACTAGGAAACCGGAGTCCACCCATGTTTGGTTATAAGTTTAAAATGGTAATATAGTCAATTAGGTTGATTTTAATTAATAGATGACAACTAATAAATTTATAGATCCCTTAATTATAGGGATTTGCTTCCATAACAAATCTATAAAAATTTCAAAATGGGTTTTAATGAACATGTTCAATCAGATTCGACAAAGGGTTTTAGTCAACGACTTTTTGTGAACATGTCCAATCTTTTCATTTTTTACCCTTGACTATATTAAATATCACTAATATCAATCTTTTTTCACTAATTTTAAACTTGATTCTTTTAATCAAGACCGCTAGATTAATCTAATCTATGGACGATATTGGTTCTATAGTTCTATACTAAATTTAGGTTTCGTAATGATCCAATCTATCTGTGTGTGTGTGTGTGTGTGTATGTCTATATATATATATATATATATATATATATATAGAGATTCAATTGAGAACTTTTGTGCATCGAGGTACAAAAGTACCTATATCATCCATTAGATCAAAGAATTGTATGGATTAAATTAAATGGCAAAAGGGTAAATAATTGGACAATTTTATGCATCTTGTGCATTACAAAAAAACATGGAAGGGCATTTTGGGTATTGTGCATACCTCATTACAAGGAAAACAGTTTTCTGCGATGAAAAAATCAGTCGCTAATCCGTCGCTAACGATGCTTTGCGATGGAATGGCGACCAAATTCGTCCGTCGCTAAAATGCTCGTCGCAAAGAAATTTGCGACGGATTCACGACGGATTTTGGTGATGAATTTGCGACGGAGAATTTTTGCGACAGATTTGCGATAGTTTTATTTTGCTACGAATTTGCGATGGATTTGCGATTGAAATGTTGCGACGGATTTGTGACCGAAATGTTGCGATGGATTTGCGACCGAAATGTTGCGACGGATTTGTGACCGAAATGTTGCGATGGATTTGCGATAGATTTTTTGATTCGGATTTGCGATGGAAATTGTTTACGATGGAATTTGCGACCGAAGTTTTTTGTGATGAAATTTGCAATGGAATTAGTTTGCGACGAATATACGATGGATCATATTCGTAGTAGTTCTGTCGCGAAATTTAAAATTCAATTTTCTTTCTTACGTCACAAATCCGGCAAAATGAAACAAAATTAATAGCTAGCTTAAAATACTAAAGCAAACCCTTAAAATACTAAATCAAAACATTGCAATACAAAATAACATAATATCTTACAAGTTAATATGTCTATATTAAAAGTTAAAACTCAAAGAAAAGTTGTCCGAATGATTCCTTTATGTGCTTTTTCCTTTCTAGCTCCTCTTCGTCACACCACAAACAATCTACAAAAAAAATTAATACTTTGTAAGAATATACTTTCGATATAAGCTACAATCAAAACTCAAATCGCAAAATTACAAAAAAATGTTAAAATCTGTATAACATGTTAACTATACTTTCAAGTACACACATATATATAACTATATTAAGTAATCTGCACGGTTAATTAACTCACACATGTGATGTATATAATCATGTAGTTTTAATGAGCAGAAACATACGAATAGCAATTACCAGCTTAAGAATGAGGTTTTGAAACCGTGCAAACAACATTTCAATCTTCTTCTCCATTTCGTTTCGATGGTCGTCTAAATCTTTGGCCATTCTTTGCTCCAGAGCCGTTCGCTCTCGCGCTCTCTCACTCTCTCTGCCCTTTTATTTGCGATAAACTTGCGACAAACTAAAAATCTTTCGCAAATCCATCACTAATACATTGCAAATCCGTCGCAATTTGGAGATGAATATTTCCGTCGCAAATTTCTGTCACTGTTTGGGACGGAATTGCGACCAAATATAATTAAAATAAGAAAAAATTATAATGTTCAAGGTTTTGCGATGAATTTGCGACAAACTGAAAATCCTTCGCAAATTCATCACAAATACATCGCCAATCCGTCGCAAATTGGAGATGGATATTTCCGTCGCAAATTTCCGTCACTGATAACTGTCTGTGTTGTAGTAAAATTTAGCATTATATCATAATAAAAATGTTTATTTAATATGGTACACCAGTATCTCGGTCTAACATAATATACTCTCTCGCTCTAATTTAATACTCTATTGATCTCAACCACATATATATATATATATATATATATATATATATATATATATATATATATATATATATATATATATATATATATATATAGTCAGGATCAATGGGGTACCATATTAGACTAAGAAACCGGAGTCCACCCATGTTTGGTTATAAGTTTAAAATGGTAATATAGTCAATTAGGTTTATTTTAATTAATAGATTACAACTAATAAATTTATAGATCCCTTAATTATAGGGATTTGCTTCCATAACATATGTACAATGAATATAACAATTTTTTATTTAATTAGATTTTAATTAATTTTTTATTAGGTTAGTAAGATTAGATGATAATATCTTTGATTTGAAGTAAAATTAGATGTTTGTAAATGATGTGTGACAAATTAAAAGTGCGGTTAATAGGTAACAATGTAGTTATTCATATATTAGTATTTATAAATAAATTTTTATCTTTCTTTTATTTGTTAATTATTCCTATCTGACCATCTGATTAAAAAGATCTCATTTCAGATGGGAAATTAATGCTATGGGGCAACTTCCAGAATATATATATATATATATATATATATATATATATATATATATATATATATATATATAAAACCCTATTACAGAATCCTCTTGAATCAGTATTGTGAAATGGAAAAAGAACTATCTAAAGAAGGAAGAGCATATGTGGTTAATGCCTCAAAACAAGCGGTATGTGTGTATATATGTATGTATGTATGTATACATATTCAAGATCAAGTGGGTATTATATTAGACTGAGGTACCGACTATCTGTAGGTCCCAAAAGATATCCCAAGTATATAGCCTTAAGCTGTAGAGGGGGGGGTGAATACAGCACTTTAAAAACTACACACAATTTTCTCAATGTTTGTATGTATTATCAACAAATGTTAATTACAAACAAGCTTGAATGCGGAAAGGTTCAAGCTGAGATGACAGATTCAACAGTATGTTTAACTAGTCTAAGACTGACTTAAATTAATTACAATGAATACACTCACTAAGAATCACTCACTGTGTTTACAAGACTCTGAGGAACAGCTTGAACAAGAACAGCTTAGACACTGAGCACTGTTTTATTCAAGCAGACTTGCATGCAGACTTTGAATGCACGTTCACTCTTGGTTTCAGCACTTAGCTTTTTGGCTTATTCTTTCAATCCTTGGAAGTTTCTTTTTATACTCACTCAGAGGATCTAAGTGAAGCTTCTTCATTGGACGGAATAAAAAAGGTAAAGTCTTGTTGAAAAGACAACATAAACTTTTCTGCACATTCTGAAAAGCAGACTTGTCTTCATGTGGGCAGAACTTTTGTCTTTTCGCTTTGTCTACTGTTGCATTGCCTTTAACTAAATAAGGAATGTCAACTTTGTGTTTTTCTTCCTTTGTAAAGGCCTATTTTGATATAAGAAAAAGGTCTGTCACCCTTTTATAAATATCCTTTTGTCTTCATGTAACAGAACAGCTTGGGCAGGCTGAGCAGTTCTAATTTCCACTTTGTCTTCGACTTTGTAAACTGATCTTGTGGTCAAAAACAATACATGAGGACTTGGAAACATATTCCATAAAGTGTTTAGCCTGTTCACAAAGAACAGGTTCTGTTCACAAAGAACAGAACACTTGTAAACTGCCCAAGCTGCTCACCAGTGTAGAGCAGCGTAGACAGTTTATGTCCAGCCTGTTCAGCAGACTGAACAGCTTGGGCAAAACTGCCTTTGTTGCAACACATGCAACATATAGAACAGCTTCAGGCTGATATTGCAAATCATTTTCAGGTTTCAATAAGGCATATAACAGGCCTTCAATTCAACCTTCAAAAGCATCAACAGGTTTGATTAATAATCTCCCCCTCAGATGCAGAACAGGTTTGACTGAGGTCTTTTTGTGCCTAACAATCTCCGCCTATTTGCAATAACCCGTCTAAGCTGGCCTTATCAAAAATCACTATATATTTTTACAGTACATTAGATGAAATAAAAATACAACATCAATATAAAGTAAAAGATCAGTTTATATATACACTGATTTTTTATTACATTAGAACAACACATGTTCTTACAAAAGTACAACTGATGTACTGATGTATATTACAACTAATGTAAAAGAGAAAATTACAACATATGTAAATAAAGTACAACTAATGTACATCAGATTTTGGACTGTTTTTGTTGAAGCAGATAATGGTAAGCCTGTCCAACTGATGGACAGCTTCCATTCTTCACCTACCCAGATGGTAGATGGACTTCATTGCAATGGAGGGGGACCTTCAAACATCTTCTCAAGTTGTTCCCTTGTATCCTCAAGTTCTTGAATCTCACTTCTTATAAACATAAACTTGGGATCCTCAAGTTCACCTCTTTCATAACAGCCTCTGAGCTGATCCCAGATAGCTGCTCTCCACCTACTTGACTGCCTGAATGAAATTGCAAGTCTGAAGGCTACAAGCTGTCTCAGATCCACCTTGTATAGATCTGATGCTCTCTGAAAGCATTTCTTCTGAGTTAAGGGATCTACAAAAAATGCCCCCAGCTCAGGCTCTTCAATGATCTTGCCATCTTCAAACTCAATTCCACTAGGCAGGCTGTGATCAACTCCTTTCATCTCAATAGCATAGTCACCTTGTTCTATCAGGATGAGGAGTTATTTCATCTCAGTGTCCTTCCTTGTCTTCCTGGCCTTTATTTTTGGTTGTGTCACATAGACACCTTCACTGACTTCTTTGGAGATCAGGTCAAGATTCTTCACTCTCTCCATCAGCTTCTTGACATATGCTCTGATAGTCTTAGCAGTTTCTGACTTAGACTCACTCAGAGCAACTGCCAGCTCAATCAATTCTCTGTACCCCATTTGTGCAACGTCAGTGTAGTCATATGTTTCTAGTTCTGGGCCTGCTGCACCCATTCTGGTTATTTTCAACTTCCACTGACTGTCTTTTCTTGATATGGGCACAACTTTGACAATTGCTTCCTTGGCAAGCCTTCTATCAGCAACATCTTGCCAGGTTGTCAAAGTGAAACTGAGCTCTTGCAGAAGGCACTGAAGTTTTGGCCACTGAGACCAGAGCACCCTTTTCTTTTTCTGCTTCCTTCTCTTCTGCTGATCCCTTAGCAACTTCCAATATTTTCTTTTGCACAACCAGAGAGGACATTTTGACTTTCCTTGCGTCTTGAAGTGCAAAAGACTTAGCAGCTTTGGCAGATTCTTCTTCTTTCCTTAAAGCTTCCAGGGCTTGAAGCTGTTCTTCTCTAAACTTAAAATATTTGTGCATAGGAAGACCCATTTCTTTGGCCCTGGCTTTGTGAAATTTAAGCTCTGCTGCTTTCTGTTGTTGGGGATCAGTTGTTGCTTTTTCTTTTCCTTTAGCTGCTGTAGTGACAGCAGCTTCAGGACTTTCCTCCTCCTCCTCCTCTTCTTCTTCTAGAATCAGATGCCTCCTTCTGCTGCTTAGCCTGCCCTCAGGAATAAATTCCTCCCCCTTAGACTGAGCAGGGATTGGAGATTCAGCCTGAGTAGGCTGAGCAGCGTAGGAGGCACCCTCCAGTGTACCTGTTGAAGCTCCTGCTGGTTGACCAGTGAGTATTGCAGGCACTGATTTCTCCTTAGGATAAGAAGTTTTTTCCCCCCTTAGACTTAGTCTTCGAGACAGATGACTTCTCCCCCTTTGAAGGAGATGGACCAGCACCTTCAACACCTGGTCTGCCTGAAGACACGAAGTCATCAGGCTTGCCAGCAGTTTTGGCAGCAAGCCTGGGGCCAACAAGGCTATTCACTAAGAATGCCAAGTTGTCCTTCACCTCTGCAAGCTGTGAAAAACAGATTTGAAGAGAAGAGGATTGGGTATCAGCAAGAATCTTGCACATCAGCAAGTTTTGATGACACAGAATTTGATAGGGAGCCAATGAGTGTGTTCAAGCTGGCCAGAGTATTAGGAAGGGTAGAGTTGCAAGAAGTTAGGAGAGATGACAGCTGTTGAGAAATAGCTGTCATTGAGGACACAGAGTCCTGTTGTAGTGAAAGAATTGAGGAGAGGGAGGTGGACACATTTTGCAGCTGTGTAGTGAGTGCAAGCAGCTGTGGAGAATTATCAGTTTGTGGAGTGGCAGGGAAGGAATCCTTGAACAAATCAAAGAACCCCTTAAGCTGTTCAGACACAGAGTCTGAAATAAGAGATGGTAGAGAGGTCATAGTAGTTTCTAAAGAACCAACTTTGTTGGTCAGCAGAGAAAGCTGATCCTTCAAAGGCAGGTCTTTAGGAGATGGAGGTGTATGGGTGGACTGTTTAGATTGGGTTGATGGAGAAGAAGATGATGAGGCTGGTGTATGAGGATGTGATGGAGAGGGAAGAGGAACAGTTGAGAGAAGCTCCATAGCCTGGGCAAATGTAATGTGGCCCAGCTTGGAGGGGTCAAAGGGTCCCTCAGCAGCGGCTGTAGCTGCATCATCAGGAGAAGGGGTTGATGTGGGGGGCCTTTCAGATGCTGCTTGTGTTACAACACCTTCATGAAGGCCAGTGGGTGTTCCCTCTGCAGTGCCTTGGTGTAAAAGCACCTCATCATGGGGAGAAGGGATATGCATTTCAACATCAGCAGTGGTGAAACCTGCTGATGGAGTTTGCAAAGAAGGAGCAGCCTCACCAAAGGGATGGTATGTTCCCTGAGGTTCATCAGCTTGGGTTGTTGGTCCCTCAGCAGTTGTTTGGTGTAGAACAGCTGTATCATGGGGAGCAGAAGTTTGAGGCTGAGCTGCTGATTGGTCTATACCAGCAGTGTGGGCACCTCGTGCAGACTCAGGGTGTAAAGAAGTTTGAGTAGGGGACAGTGTGGACTCAGTATGGAGTGGAGAGGGCTCCTGTCTTTCAATATTCTCAGCCTGTTGGGAAGCTGGAATAGTTGAGGTGGTTATCTCCTTTTGTACAACTGGTTCCTGTTGGGAGGAACCAGAGGGTTTAGGCTGACTCTGGGTGGACTCAGGTTGGAGTGAAACAGACTCCAATTGTGCTGAACCTTCTCCCAAAATAGGAGAGGCAGCAGGGGTGGCTTCTCTTACAATTGAACCCTGTTGAGAGGGAATAGAGGAGCTGGTTGTTTGGGCTGGTTTCCTTTTGGCTAGGGATTTTCGTTGGTAGTGGATGGATGAAGTGGGTGATTGTGGAGAGGTGATGAGAGGTTCAGACTGGACAAGTTTAGAGACTGGGTAAGAAACAGGTGGGTTAACCTGTTCCATAGTCTCAAGTGCCACAGAGGCACCAGTCACAGAGGCTTCAGGTTCAACGAATGAACCAGGGTGAGGAGCCTGCTCCTCCTCAGCCACAGAGGCTAAGGGTGCAGACTCAGGCTGAGCTGTTTTGGCCTTCTTTTGCACAGGCCCAGCTTCAGTGGTTGCCATGGTCCTTTTAACAAGTTTGGACCTGGCTTTGGATTTTCTCTTGGGAGCAGCTTCTGGATCCACCCTCACATCAGAGGGTCCTTCCACCAATCCTAACAACCTCCTCATTGGTGTTGACAGAGGAGGCTCATTTGGAAGAACAGCGGTATAGAAAACTCTATTCCCTATTACAGGGAACGCAGCAGTATGAAGTAAGGGCTAAGAGTTGTATAGATGCTCACCACAAATGTGTCTGAATATGAGGCTCAGAAACCTGGGGTATTGAACAGCAGCTGGTCTTGTCTCCTGCTGCACCAGGTTCCTCAAGTTCAGAAAGATCCACTTAGCCATGTCCATTGTAGTCTCATCCACCAGTTGTTGGACTATTGGGATTTCATCACGGCTCAGTTGGTCAAAAGAACAAACTTTGCTGCTGAAGCTCATCATCACTGAAGCAAATAGAAAGCTGTAGGTAGGAGACAAATCCTTCCTGAACAGCGTAGCACCAATTTTGGGTTCTGCTACACCACAGAAGCGTAGCAGATTGCCCATTTGTTCATTTTCAGGCTGAGGCATGTCATATGAATCAGCAACGGGCAGATGAAGAACCTCCCTGAGAAGATCAACGGTGATCTCAATGGTCTGAGTCCCATTGAGAATAGTCCCTTTGATGACTTTGGTGTTGGGGTTGTAAGCACAAGTGTACCAAAACTCGTACACTATCTCCTGGTACAGGACACCAGGAGTAGCAGTCATGGCATAGTTCAACGGATGAACTGTCAAAAACTCCACCATTTGGTCATAACCTTTCCCCACATAGTTTTTGGGGATTGTGAGGTTTGCAATATAGTTAGTGGGTTTGAGGGTTAGCATTGTGGTGACTGATGAATGTTTCTGCACATCATCACCAACAAATACTGGTAGGAAGGGGTTGTTTCTGTGAGCCATTTTAAGAGTAGTGAGAGTAGCAGAAGCACAAGACACTTAGTCGATTTTTAGGGTTCTTAGGAGGTTTATGATAGTAGTGAGGAAGACGAAGATGAAACAGTATGAGGTATTTATAGGATTTAAATGTGAGAGGGTGTGAGAGAGAGACATTTGGGTGGTTGATTTGAAAAGGTCGTTAACGGAAAACGAAGCGGTTGTCCATGTCAGACCGTTTGTCAGACCACTTGAGCCCTTTTTAATCACTAACACACGTAACCACATTATCCGCAGTAATTAAGTTAAATAAAAACAGAAATTAAGTAACTTAATTGTGAAGAAAGGTAATTAAAAACTGTTGGTCTAAGCTGTTGGTCAAACCTGTGATGAGCAGAGTCATCACAAGCTGTTCCCTCAACCTGTTCAGCCATGTAGGAACAGGTTGTGTCCAATAGCTGATCAGGTTACAAGACAATGTCTTGTAAATCAGTGTGAGGGAATGAGCAGAGTGAAGAATGGACCATCAGAGCAGGCTGGACGAGTAAACTGTTGTTGTTCATCCTGTTGTATGTTCAAGCTGTTCAAAGATTTCAGAAAAAATGGCTAAGTACAAAACATGCATAGTCTGTTCTGTCTAAGCTGTTTTGAGAAACTTGAGCAGTGTGAGACATACAAGGTCTTAGACCTTTAAGGACACTTAGTCACTTTTGTTTAACATGCCCAGCTTGCTGACAAGGTAATTAAACCTGGTTTCATCAAGAGGTTTGGTGAAAATGTCTGCAAGCTGTTCATTTGTGGAAACAAAACTTACCTCCACATTACCTTTCTGAATGTGATCCCTGATGAAGTGATGTCTGACTTCAATATGCTTTGTTCTTAAATGAAATACTGGATTGTTGGAAATGGCTATGGCACTTATGTTATCACACAGAATAGGAATTTTCCTATACTCAAGCCCATAGTCTTCAAGCTGATGCTGCATCCACAGAATCTGCCCACAGCAGCTTCCAGCAGCAATGTACTCAGCTTCAGCAGTAGAAGTAGACACTGAGTTCTGCTTCTTGCTACACCAACTTATCAACTTACCACCAAGGAGTTGACACCCACCTGTTGTGCTTTTCCTATCTAGCCTGCAGCCTACAAAATCAGAATCTGAATACCTGTTAGTTCAAGGCTTGAGTCTTTGGGATACCAAAGACCCAAACCTGGTGTACCCTTCAGGTATCTGAAGATTCTTTTAACAGCAGCTAGATGAGATTCCTTTGGATCAGCTTGGAACCTAGCACACAAACAGGTGGCAAACATAATATCAGGTCTACTAGCAGTTAAATATAGCAAGCTCGCAATCATACCTCTGTAAGCTGTTACTGAAACAGCTTTGCCACTGGCATCAGCATCCAATTTTACATTGGTTGCCATTGGGGTTTTAATAAGAGAACTTTGATCAAATTTAAACTTCTTCAAGAGATCTAAGGTATACTTTCTTTGATTTATAAAAATTCCAGTTGAGGTTTGTTTAACCTGTAATCCTAAAAAGAAAGTAAGTTCTCCCATCATACTCATTTCATATTTAGATTTCATGAGTAATGAAAAATTCTTGCATAACTGCTCATTGGTAGAACCAAATATTATATCATCCACATAAATTTTAACAAGCATAATATCAGATTTCACCTTCTTTATGAACAGTGTGGTATCCACTTTACCTCTGGAATACCCATTGCTCATACAGAATTCAGTAAGAGTGTCATACCAGGCTCTAGGGGCTTGTTTGAGACCATAGAGAGCTTTGTCCAACTTATAGACAAAACCTGGATGATGTTCATTTTCAAAACCTGGAGGCTGCTTGACATAAACTTCTTCTGCAGCTTCCCATTCAAAAATGCACTCTTCACATCCATTTGAAATACCTTAATGCTCTTATGAGCAGTGTAGGCTAGATACAAACAAATTGCTTCTAGCCTGGCCACAGGATCAAATGTCTCATCATAGTCAATTCCTTCCTCCTGTCTATAACCTTGAGCAACCAGTCTTGCCTTATTTCTTATGACATGACCTTGCTCATCCATTTTATTCCTGAAAACCCATTTAGCGCCAATTATAGTTTTACCTTTAGGAGCAGGGACCAGCTTCCATACCTTGTTTCTCTCAAACTGATTGAGTTCTTCTTGCATGGCAGTGATCCAATTGGCATCTTTTAGTGCTTCATCCACTTTCTTTGGCTCCATTAGTGAAACAAAACTAGAGAACATACAGAAGTTCCCTAAGCTGTCCCACCTTGTTTGTACCCCTTTGTTGATGTCACCAGTTATTTGATCATTGGGGTGACATCTGATCCACTTAGGATCATTCTTCAATGATGATTCTCCTGAGTTATTAGCAGCTTCAACAGGTCCTGCTGAACAGCTCTCAAGATTTTCAGACACACTGTTGTCTTGAGCCTGTTCACTTGTTGAACATGACTGACCACTGTTGAACATATCAGCAGAGGAACTAGGAAAATCAGCATTGATAGGTTCAGGACATGCAGTTGTAATTAGGTCAGTACACTTATTCACACAGGGTGTATTGACATAATCATCATCATGCCCATCATGATTAACAGGTTCCACACTGGGTGTAGTGGAAGCTTTTGAGTCCTCTTCACTGTTTGAACGCATCAGATCATCAAAGTTTAATTCTCCTGAAACTGATTCAGGAATAGCTTTGGTGGAAGCATTCTTGGACTCTTCAAATGTGACATTGATAGATTCATCTATCACCTTTCTTTTGTTGTTGTACACTCTGTAGGCTTTAGAGATAGCAGAGTAGCCAACAAACACACCTTCATCAGCTTTTGGTTCAAACTTTGTCAGTTGGTCCCTTTGATTCAAAATGAAGCAGGGACAACCAAACACATGGAAGTAACTGACATTTGGCTTCCTCCCTTTGAGCAGCTCATAGGGGGTCTTGTTGAACCTTTTCACCACTAAGGATCTGTTTTGGGTGAAGCAGGCAGTGTTAACAGCTTCAACCCAGAATGATGAAGGTAAACCAGATGCACACAACATGGTTCTAGCAGCTTCAATGAGAGTTCTGTTTCTCCTTTCAGCAACTCCATTTTGTTGTGGAGTTCTTACAGCTGAAAAGTTTTGAGTGATTCCTTTCTCTTCACAGAAGTCCTCAAGAGTACTGTTTCTGAATTCAGTACCATGATCACTTCTAAGCTGCTTCACTTGGGCAGAGTTCAGCATTTCCATCTTTTTCACAAATCCAATAATTTCTCTAGCAGCCTCTCCTTTGCTCTCCAAGAAGATAACTCATGTGTACCTGGAGAACTCATGAACCATTACTAGAGTGTATCTTCTTCCTTCTAGACTTGGGACATTAACAGGTCCAAACAAGTCCATATGGATTAAGAAGAGAGGAGTATCAATAGAGAAGTTATGTTTGGATTTAAATGATGATTTCCTCTGCTTGCCTTTCTCACAAGCTGTGCAGAGTTTATCTTTAACAAAAGTCATAGAAAGCAAACCTGTCACCAACTCTTTCTTACAGAGTTTGTTGATGTTCTTGAAGTTCAGGTGTGACAGCCTTTTGTGCCATAACCAGTTTAAGTCTGCATTTGTTCTTGTGAGAAAACAGGTTTCAGTTGTGGGATCAGCAGATTGCATGTCCACAACATATACACCTTTCTTTCGTTGAGCACACAGCACAACTTTGCCTTGGGGATCCAATATGTGACCCAGATGCTCATCAAAGTTAACCTTATAGCCAGCATCACACAGTTGACTTATGCTAACAAGGTTATGTTTTAGTCCAACCACATAGGCTACTTTTTTGAACACTGCAGCACCAACTTTAAGAGTTCCATATCCCTCAGTGGATCCCTATACATTGTCACCAAATGTGACTTTTGGCCCTTTTTCAGGCCTGAGATCACTCAGCAGGTCCTTACAACCTGTCATGTGCCCTGAGCAGCCACTGTCCAAGTACCAAACCTGGGATGGTTGTTTTTCCTGCAGGGTGACAAGAAGAATATTAGTCATTTTTAGGGGAACTCATCACATAGATGAGTTCTCCTACTTCATCAACATTTGTTGATGGACTTGTGATGTCAACACTAATATTCCCTATTTGAATGGTATCAGTTTGGATACCACTTTCATTGACTGAGATGTTTCCAACACTGTTTATGTTAGCAGTGAGGGAACCATCAGAGTCAGCAGGCCTCATGTCCTCTGTTTCAGGACAGTCTTTGGCCAGATGTGTCTTCATTCCACATTTATAACATTTTCTTCTTTTAGCATTTTTGGAAGAAGACCTTTCAGAAACACATTCTGAATTATTTTTGTTGATTCCATTAGCAGATTTAGCAAACTTATTATTTTTTGATGAATCAACAGCTTGAGTGGAAAGTTCAATAGCCACAGCTTTGCCTGTCTCTTCTTTCCTCTTTTTAGGAGGACAGATGTCAAAGATAGGAAGCTTAATTGGCTTTTGAACTTCCACAAGTTTAGGAAACCTATTCCCATTTCTCTCAGGCTGAGCAATGGCTTTGCCTTTGCCCTTCCTGAGATGTGATTGATGTTGCCTATCAACATAACCATTATTTCTGGTTTTGAAAAACTTATTCTCATTTAAAACCAGTTTACCACTATGATTAGAAAACTTATTTGAAATCACAGCAGGTTTGCCTTCAACATGAGACTTATCCTTGTTAAAGGCAGACTGCTTACCTTTTGAGAACTTATTTTTAAAATGTTCAGCATTAAAAGGATTAGTATGCCTTTTTACATCAGCTTTAGACCCAAAGCTTGTTTTGTCAACAGGTTTGGTGTCCACAGCTGCAGTTTGGACATGCTTTCCTTTCTTTTGCTTGTGTGAATCAGCAGAGCACTTAGCAAGCTTATTTGATGGAAAACTTATTTCATCAGCAGCTTTTGAGCTAGGTTCACACGAGCTATCAGTGTTTTGAGGCCTGACAAACCTGTTTGTTGAGATTAATTTACCATTCACTTTTTGAATAAAAGTGTTTGGAAGCTCACCAAGAGTGGACAAGTCTTCTTTTAAATTATTAACCTCAACAATGGAAGCTGTTGTGTCAAGATCCCCTCCAAGATAGGCTTGGATTTGTGCAGGAATCTGCTGACTTATGCAGTGGCTGACTTTTTGTGCAGATTGGCACCAAGAGTCAACTATCTTTTGAAGCTTAGCATGTTTTATATCTGTTTCTCTCTTTTCTTCCAGTAAAATGGAATTGATGTGTTTTAATTCATCAAGCTCAGCTTCCAACTTATGAAAGCTGTCCAGTTTACTAGATTTTGTTTCAATATCAGTTTTAAGCTTAGAGATTTCAGATAATAAAACAGCATGCTTCTCAACAGCAGCTTTCAGATCAACAAGCATATATTCAAACATTTTAACTTTTTCTTCAGAACTGTAATCCATAAAATTTTGTACCTTATACATCATTGTAGGGTTCCAGTTTTCCAAGCTGCTAAAAGCTTCAGCTTCAGCCAGATCCTGTTTGAAGTTGCTTGTTGATGGGACATCAGTGTTGGCCATCAGACAGTTATTGTCTTCTTCATCAGATGATGAATCAGACTCCTCCCAGTCACAAGTCTCTGCCATAAGTCCCTTTTGCCGGTTGGAAACCACTGAGTTTTCCAACTTTCTCAGCTTAGCCATAGCCATAAGGTACTTAACCCTATAGCCATCATCCCTGTTTGTCTTGTGTGGTTTGGATGACTGACCAACAGCTTTTGACACACAGTCAGCAGCTATGTGGCCAGTTTTGCCACATTTGAAGCACTCAGCTTTGGTCTTGTCAAATGCTTTCTTTTTTACAACATTTGAACTTCCTTGCAACATGTTTCTTCCAAACCTTTTCTTGTTGAACCTTTTGACAAGCATGGTTATCATTTGCTCATCATCCAGTTCAGGAATATCTTCATTGTCTTCCTCATCAGACATTTCCTCCTTATCATCAGCCTGTTGATCAGGTTGGGTGAACACATCACTCACTTGATTTACAGGTTGTATCACACTGGCCACAAAGGCTGCACCTTTCTTAGATATTTCCAAGGCATTTCTCTTCTGTTGTCTTGACTGCTCATCATTCAGTAATGATCCATATATGTTAACAAGATCCATACTTCTGATGGTACCTGAATTCCTTAAAATTGTAGAAAAATAATTCCATTCTTCAGGCAGGACATCTAAGAACTTGTTTACCAGAGTCAGGCTGTCCTTGGTGATCCCAACAGCTTTGAGATCATTTACAAGAGCAGTAAACCTGGTGTAAGTTTCAGTGAGAGTCTCCTTTGGTTTTGCAAAGAAGAGTTCATACTGTCTAACAAGATTATTAATCCTGTTGTCAAGTGTGATTGTGGGTCCATCATAGACAGTACACAAAGTATCCCACATCTCCTTTGCAGTCTTCATCTTCTCAACCTGTTTGAACACATCATCAGGTAGAGAGATGACCAGATTGTTTCTGGCCTTTGCATCAAGAGCCACCAGTCTTTTGTCTTCATCAGACCATTGAGCTTTTGCTTTCTCAAATGTTCTGATTTCAGGAGCAGCTCCTTCAACAGCAGGGGTTATAGTTGTAACAGAGGTTGGCACATAGGGACCCTCCATTACAATCTCTGGTAGTTGCACATCCAGATTCTCTAAGTAGAGCATCATTCTGCACTTCCAACCAGAAAAGTTCTGATGATTGAACTTTGGAGGTTTGCCCATTGAGCCATTGTCATAGTATGAGGAACTTACAGCACTGTTGTCCATGGAAACTTTGGGAGAATGAGAGATCTAGAATGACACACACTCTAAACTGCTCTGATACCAGTTGTAGGTCCCAAAAGATATCCCAAGTATATAGCTTTAAGCTGTAGAGGGGGGGTGAATACAGCACTTTAAAAACTACACACAATTTTCTTAATGTTTGTATGTATTATCAACAAATGTTAATTACAAACAAGCTTGAATGCGGAAAGGTTCAAGCTGAGATGACAGATACAACAGTATGTTTACCTAGTCTAAGACTGACTTAAACTAATTACAATGAATACACTCACTAAGAATCACTCACTGTGTTTACAAGACTCTGAGGAACAGCTTGAACAAGAACAGCTTAGACACTGAGCACTGTTTTATTCAAGCAGACTTGCAAGCACACTTTGAATGCACGTTCACTCTTGGTTTCAGCACTTAGCTTTTTGGCTTATTCTTTCAATCCTTGGAAGTTTCTTTTTATACTCACTCAGAGGATCTAAGTGAAGCTTCTTCATTGGACGGAATAAAAAATGTAAAGTCTTGTTGAAAAGACAACATAAACTTTTCTGCACATTCTAAAAAGCAGACTTGTCTTCATGTGGGCAGAACTTTTGTCTTTTCGCTTTGTCTACTGTTGCATTGCCTTTAACTAAATAAGGAATGTCAACTATGTGTTTTTCTTCCTTTGTAAAGGCCTATTTTGATATAAGAAAAAGGTCTGTGGCCCTTTTTCAAATATCCTTTTGTCTTCATGTAATTATTCAGCTTGGGCAGGCTGAGCAGTTCTGATTTCCACTTTGTCTTCGACTTTGTAAACTGATCTTGTGGTCAAAAACAATACATGAGGACTTGGAAACATATTCCATAAAGTGTTTAGCCTGTTCACAAAGAACAGGTTCTGTTCACAAAGAACAGGTTCTGTTCACAAAGAACAGAACACTTGTAAACTGACCAAGCTGCTCACCAGTGTAGAGCAGCGAAGACAGTTTATGTCCAGCCTGTTCAGCAGACTGAACAGCTTGGGCAAAACTGCCTTTGTTGCAACACATGCAACATATAGAACAGCTTCAGGCTGATATTGCAAATCATTTTCAGGTTTCAATAAGGCATATAACAGGCCTTAAATTCAACCTTCAAAAGCATCAACAGGTTTGATTAATAATCTCCCCCTCAGATGCAGAACATGTTTAATTGAGGCCTTTTTGTGCCTAACACTATCATATTAAATGAACATGTTTATTACGATAAAATATTAAATTTCATGAAAAACTGCAATATACAAATGTTCAAATGTGCATTTTTATTGACTACTTCACATTATTTACATGTTAATTATGATAAAATTTTGTATTTCATTCAAAATAACAATATGCATATCTTCAAAGATGCAATATGCATAAACATGTAAATATTACACTTTTGCATGAAACTAAACATTTAAACATTTTATCGTATTGAATATAAAAGTGAGGTACACCAGACAATCATATTGCAATTTTAAACGTATTTACATTACATTTTTGCATAAAATTTAACGTTATATCATAATAAAAATCTGTATTTAATATGGTAAACCAGTATCTCGGTCTAACATAATATACTCTCTCGGTCTAATATAATACTCTACTGATCTCAACCATATATATATATGGTCAAGATAAATGGGATACCATATTAGACTGGGAAACCGGAGTCCACCCATGTTTGGCTATAAGTTTAAAATGGTAATATAGTCAATTAGGTTTATTTTAATTAATAGATGACAACTAATAAATTTATAGATCCCTTAATTATAGGGATTTGCTTCCATAACAAATCTATAAAAATTTCAAAATGGGTTTTAATGAACATGTTCAATCAGATTCGACAATGGGTTTTAGTCAACGGCTTTTTGTGAACATGTCCAATCTTTTCATTTTTTACCCTTGACTATATTAAAATATCACTAATATCAATCTTTTTTCACTAATTTTAAACTTGATTCTTTTAATCAAGACCGCTAGATTAATCTAATCTATGGACGATATTGGTTCTATAGTTCTATACTAAATTTAGGTTTCGTAATGATCCAATCTATCTGTGTGTGTGTCTATATATATATATATATATATATATATATATATATATATATATATATATATATATATATATATATATATATATATATATATATATATATATATATATATATATATATAGGGAGGTTCAATTGAGAACTTTTGTGCATCGAGGTACAAAAGTACCGATATCATCCATTAGATCAAAGAATTGTATGGATTAAATTAAATGGTAAAATAATTGGACAATTTTATGTATCTTGTGCATTACAAAAAAAACATGGAAGGGCATTTTGGGTATTGTGCATACCTCACTAAATTTAATATTTTAACAAATAACTAAATATAAATGTTAAAATAAATTCAATTGATCACTTCCTAATTTAACAAAAGTTACACAAATTCAAAAGAATGATGGAGATATTGATGCATTTCATATTAATCTTTCAATTCATGATGCATATCGATTTTATCTATACAAAATCTATACAATTCGTGATGCATCACTGTTACTCATCATCTTCATATTCATCATTTATCATCATCGTTCATCATCTTCGTATTCATCGTTTATCATCATCGTTCATCTATGCATAGTGTTCATCATGGTGTATCGTTGTTAATCATCAACATCATTGTTCCAGTGGATGCATAATTTAAAGAAAAAAGATATTTATTTTGCTAATTTTAGTATTTTTGCTATTTCCAATCTTTTCATTTTTTACCCTTGACTATATTAAAATATCACTAATATCAATCTTTTTTCACTAATTTTAAACTTGATTCTTTTAATCAAGACCGCTAGATTAATCTAATCAATGGACGATATCGGTTCTATAGTTCTATGCTAAATTTAGGTTTCATAATGATCCAATCTATCTGTGTGTGTGTCTGTGTGTGTGTGTGTGTGTGTGTGTGTGTGTGTGTATATATATATATATAGGGAGGTTCAGATGAGAACTTTTGTGCATCGAGGTACAAAAGTACCTATATCATCCATTAGATCAAAGAATTGTATGGATTAAATTAAATGGCAAAAGGGTAAATAATTGGATAATTTTATGCATCTTGTGCATTACAAAAAAACATGAAAGGGCATTTCGGGTATTGTGCATACCTCATTAAATTTAATATTTTAACAAATAACTAAATATAAATGTTAAAATAAATTCAATTGATCACTTCCAAATTTAACAAAAGTCACACAAATTCAAAAGAATGATGGAGATATTGATGCATTTCATATTAATCTTTCAATTCGTGATGCATATCGATTTTATCTATACAAAATCTATACAATTCGTGATGCATCACTGTTAATCATCATCTTCATATTCATCATTTATCATTATCGTTCATCATCTTCGTATTCATCGTTTATCATCATCGTTCATCTATGCATAGTGTTCATCATGGTGTATCGTTGTTAATCATCAACATCATTGTTCCAGTGGATGCATAATTTAAAGAAAAAAGATATTTATTTTGCTAATTTTAATATTTTTGCTATTTCCAATCTTTTCATTTTTTACCCTTGACTATATTAGAAAATCTCTAATATCAATCTTTTTTCACTAATTTTAAACTTGATTCTTTTAATCAAGACCGCTAGATTAATCTAATCTATGGACGATATTGGTTCTATAGTTCTATGCTAAATTTAGGTTTCGTAATGATCCAATCTATCTGTGTGTGTGTGTGTGTGTGTGTGTGTGTGTGTGTGTGTGTGTGTGTGTGTGTGTGTGTATATATAGGGAGGTTCAATTGAGAAATTTTGTGCATCGAGGTATAAAAGTACCTATATCATCCATTAGATCAAAGAATTGTATGGATTAAATTAAATGGCAAAAGTGTAAATAATTGGACAATTTTATGCATCTTGTGCATTACGAAAAAACATGAAAGGGCATTTTGGGTATTGTGCATACCTCATTAAATTTAATATTTTAACAAATAACTAAATATAAATGTTAAAATAAATTCAATTGATCACTTCCAAATTTAACAAAAGTCACACAAATTCAAAAGAATGATGGAGATATTGATGCATTTCATATTAATCTTTCAATTCGTGATGCATATCGATTTTATCTATACAAAATCATCACTGTTAATCATCATCTTTATATTCATCATTTATCATCATCGTTCCTCATCTTCGTATTCATCGTTTATCATCATCGTTCATCTATGCATAGTGTTCACCATGGTGTATCGTTGTTAATCATCAACATCATTGTTCCAGTGGATGCATAATTTAAAGAAAAAAAATATTTATTTTGCTAATTTTAATATTTTTGCTATTTCAAATCTTTTCATTTTTTACCCTTGACTATATTAAAATATCACTAATATCAATCTTTTTTCACTAATTTTAAATTTGATTCTTTTAATCAAGACCGCTAGAATAATCTAATCTATGGACGATATTGGTTCTATAGTTCTATACTAAATTTAGGTTTCGTAATGATCCAATCTATCTGTATATATATATATATATATATATATATATATATATATATATATATATATATATATATATATATATATATATATATATATATATATATATATATATTTATATAGGTTGGGGTTCGATTGAGAACTTTTGTGCATCGAGGCACCATTGAGAACGTTTGTGCATCGGACTATCTACCAAGGGTGCACAAAGGGCATTTAGGGGATATTAAATGTATGGAAATTATTTTTGAATTAAATGTTTTTAAGATAATTAATAGCTAAATTTGGTATAAAAATCAGCATTAACTTATTTCCTAAAACCACTCCCTCTTTCTCTCTATCTCTCTCTCTCTCTCTCTCTCTCTCTCTCTCTCTCTCTCTCCTATGTCTTAGCCCCCTCTTGATTTTGGAAGAGATGAACGATATGCATGATTTATGTTTGTATGAACGATTCATGTTTGTATTTTAATGTATTTTGATTTTGGAATAGATGAACGATATGCATGATTTATTTTTGGAAGAGATGAACGATATGCATGAAGAGATGAACGATATGCATGTATTTTGATGTATTTTGAATTTGTATTATTTTTGTTAATTTTGGAACTGTAATAATTAAATAAGGATTGCATAATTCCTGTTTTACCCCTCCGTGAATTTCATTATATGCACTTGATGCATAAAACTTTCTATTTAATTACCCTTTTGCCATTTGATCTAACCCTCACATTCTTTTCATCGAAGGGCCAGTGGAGGTTCTTTTGTGCCTCGATGGACAAAAGTTCTCAATGGAACCTCCCTCTATATATATATATATATATATATATATATATATATATATATATATATATATATATATATATATATATATATATATATATATATATATATATATATATATAGGGAGGTTCAATTGAGAACTTTTGTGCATCGAGGTACAAAAGTACCTATATCATCCATTAAATCAAAGAATTGTATGGATTAGATTAAATGGCAAAACGGTAAATAATTGGACAATTTTATGCATCTTGTGCATTACAAAAAAACATGGAATGGCATTTTGGGTATTGTGCATACCTCATTAAATTAAATATTTTAACAAATAACTAAATAATAAATGTTAAAATAAATTCAATTGATCACTTCCAAATTTAACAAAAGTCACACAAATTCAAAAAGAATGATTGAGATATTGATGCATTTCATATTAATCGTTCAATTCGTGATGCATATCGATTTTATCTATACAAATTCTATACAATTGGTGATGCATCACTGTTAATCATCATCTTCAAATTCATCGTTTATCATCATCGTTCATCATCTTCGTATTCATCGTTTATCATCATCGTTCATCTATGCATAGTGTTCATCATGGTGTATCGTTGTTAATCATCAACATCATTGTTCCAATGGATGCATCAACATGTTCATCATCATCTTCTTCGTTCATCGTTTTCTTCGTATTCATCGTGTTTCATCGGTTGCATCTCTTGTTCATCATGTTCATCATCATCGCGGTGGCGGCGACGATAGTGGTTGGCGGGGTTCCTAGATGCATACGGTGGAGAGAGAGAGAGAGAGAGAGAGAGAGAGAGAGAGAAGGAGAGAGAGAGAGAGATACGGTGGAGAGGTGGTTACAACAAAGGTGGTGGTGGTGGTGGTGGTGGTGGTGTGGTGGATACGGTGGGGAGAGAGAGAGAGAGAGAGAGAGAGAGAGAGATATGAGGAGGTGGTTACTTTTTTTGAATATTTATTCCTTATTTAATTCTAATTTACCTATTATAATTAATTTCATATATTTAATTTTACACATTCAATATTCCAGGAATACCCTTAGTGCACCCTTATTTGATTTTTTGGTGCACAAAAGTTCCTAGAGGTGCCTCGGTGCATAAAAGTTCTCCATTGAACCTCAATCTATATATATATATATATATATATGTGTGTGTGTGTGTGTCTGTGTGTGTGTGTATGTATGTATGTATCATTCTATTATGTGCAATGCAATACTAACTTATACATATCAATTATTAAAATTTTCTTATTTTGCTTCATTTCAATATGTCACCAAACAAAAGTTTCAAGAACAAACAAGAGGGTGCCTTATGGAGGCTGAGTGGAGGCATAGCAAATATACACCATCATTTCAAGAGTATATGAAGATTGGATTAATTACTTCTGCCTATGATAATATTTTGAAATCTTCTTTACTTCGTATGGGTAACATTGTTATTGAAGAGGCTTTAGCTTGGTATAATAGTCTTCCAAAAATTCTAGAAGCTTCAAGTTTAATTGGAAGGCTTCAAAACGACATTAGGAGCTTCCAGGTAAGTAATTAAATAACTCATCGATCATATAGTTATGTTTTATCTTTTATTACATACAAAATGCAAAACTTTTTTATTTCGAAAACATAAACTTGTGCCTATGACATGAGGTAGTGTGACTTAACTCATTATGTAAGCGCTAGAGGTGCACAAAAAATCCGGTTATCCGCTTTCGATCCGAAACCGAACCGAAACCGATTTGCCCCTAACCGGTTTTTTTTGTAACCGGCCCGGTTTTAATCCTAACCGGTTTTATAATTGTTTGGGTGACCGGTTTTTTTACCAGATAAAAACTGGGTGTTTTTACCAGATAAAAAACTTGTTAAAAACCGAAAAAAAATCCGATTTCGAGATCTGTTGTAATGTAGCCGTTGGACAGATTTATAGCCGTTTTATTACCGTTTTTTTGCCCAAAATTTACACTTTTGCCACCCCAATTTTGTATAAATAGTTAGGAAATGTTTTTGGTTGATTACCTTTGATTCCAAACTCTTTCAATTGATATTTTCAGTATTCTCCAACTCTCTCGTTTGATATTTTCGGTATTCTCCAACTCTCGTAATCTCGAAAATTCCAAGTTTTCTTTTTCTTTCATCTCAAATGGCTACTTGTAATACTCCCGAAACGACGGGACAATCTTCCGTCGGTGGAAATCTTGAAATTGTTAGAGTGCTCGAGAATAAACGTAACAAAGAAATTTGGGATCATTATGATTTGTGTGAAATGTCGAATGGTTCGAGAAAAGCTCGTTGCAAACTTTGTCAAAAGTTTTTTGCGGCCGAAGGAAACACGACGTTGAAAAATCATATTACGAAAGCATGCAAGGCACTTCACATGAGAACCGATCCGAGTCACCCGAACGTTACCCCGCAAGGCGGCATTTTTATTTACACCAACGATAAATTACGGGAAGCGTTTACAAAGTTCGTGATTACGAAATCGTTGCCGTTCGATCACTTTGATGATGAAGCTTTCACGACAATGATTCAACAATTGATGCAACCACGTTATACTAAAGTAAGTCGTACTACCCTTCGTCGTGATGCTTTAAAAATGTGGCGTGTTGCGAAAGAAAAAATGATTTTGGGTTTTCAAGAACATAATTATAGTGTTTCGCTAGCTTGCGACGTTTGGAGCTCTCCTCACAACACCAGAAATTCTTTTTTAGCCGTTACGGCACATTGGTTAGATGTAAAAAATTGGCAAATGATGAAAAGAACGATCGCGTTTGATTTATTCGGCGAACCACATACCGGTGCAAATTTATTTGCACTTTTGAAACGTGTGATTTGTCTTTATAAATTAGAAGGAACAGTTTTTCCGATGTCTTTTGATAATGCGTCGAATAATACAAACGCGGTTCCGAGATTAAAATTGTTATTAAATCCTATTTTAGATGGCACATTTTTTCATACTCGTTGTGTTGCACATATTATTAATTTATCTGTGCAAGCCGGGTTGGAGGTTATTGAACAGATTAGATTAGAATTTAGGGAAAACTGCACGATATAGCAACCTACTGTACATAAAGTTTTTATTACAGCAACCTACCAAAAATTTCATCCAAAATAGCATCCTACCATCTTAACTATTTTTATTAAAGCATTGAACTTTAAAAAAATCATTCCATAATAGCAACCGTTGATGACTGGGTGTGGTTGGGTGCTGACTAGGCATCCACGTAAGCTGCCATGTCAGCACCGGGTTTGCGCAAAATAACAACGTACTGCGTAAAATAACAACGTACTCCTAAAATAGCAATATATCATAAAATAGCAATGTATTATTTTATATATATTTTTAGTCTTAAATATTATTATTATTATTAAAAAACCGAAAATTTTTGTCATTTTTTATAGGAAAAATTAAAATTTTGATCGGTTGATTATTTTTCTCCGTTCGAAATAATTACAAAATGAAATTTCCGTCGTTTTTTACATTCGAAAAAATTGAAAACCAATATAATGCATCATTATTTTTATATAAATGGTTCTTTTTTTTCGTTTGAACAAATTAAAAATCATGATGGTTAATTGATTTTTCCCGTTTAAAAAAGTTTAAAATTCTAATGGATAGTTGTTTTTTCCGTTTCAAAAAATTAAAAATGACAAAATATTTCGGTTTTCTATATATTCGAATGGAAAAAAGAAAATAAATTGGTTTTATACTTCGAACGAAAAAAATGATGAACACATTGAATTTTTAATTTTTTACCGATTGAAAAAAATTTACGAACATTTTTTGGTTAATTAAATTAAATGTAAGTTTAAGATTATAAAAATATTTAGGATTAAAAGTATTTTTGGTTTTTGGTTAAAAATATATAAAATTAATACATTGCTATTTTGTGATATGTTGTTATTTTAGGAGTACGTTGTTATTTTACGCAGTACGTTGCTATTTTACGTGTACGTTGCTATTTTGCGCAAACCGGGTGCTGACATGACAGCTTACGTGGATGCCTAGTCAGCACCCAACCACACCCAGTCATCAACGGTTGCTATTATGGAATGATATTTTAGAGTTCAATGCTTTAATAAAAAAAGTTAAAATGGTAGGATGCCATTTTGGACAAAATTTTTGGTAGGTTGCTGTAATAAAAACTTTATGTACAGTAGGTTGCTATTTTGTGCAGTTTTCCCTAGAATTTAAAGCGATGATCAAATCGGTTCTTTGTTGTAATAGCCAAAGACTAAATGCATATAGACGTTATTGTAAATCGGTTAATAAAAAAGCTTTAAGTGTCAATTTAGATTGTTCAACTCGTTGGAACTCGACATGGATGATGATGCACTCCGCGTTAAGACAAAGGGAAACGTTGCAACCGTTTCACAATCGCCTATACGAGAAGGGCCATGTTCCAAACGTTTATGCGAGTTCGAATTGGAAATGATTGCGAAAATAACCGATTTGTTAAAAGTTTTTAAATACGCAACAACTTATTTATCCGGTGTATATTATCCTACTAGTCATTTGGTTCTAAATCAAATTTATTTGTTAGCTTCCAAACTAAATGATTTTGAATTTGAAGGCCAATTATTTGACAATATTGGCAAAGCAATGAAAGAAAAACTTTTGAAATATTTTAAGGAAATCCCACCGGTTTTTACTTGTGCCGCCGCTTTAAACCCGACGGTAAATGTTGGTGGCGTGGAAACATTAATTGAAAGTATTGCGTTTGCTTTTGGTTTACATGAAGATTTAACCGAGCCCAACTTTATCCAAAACCAAATAAACTATTTTAACAAATGTTTCCGGGAGTTATTCGATATTTATTTACGTATATACGGTGCGAGTAATATAATACAAGAACAAATGAGGAGAGGGGAATCATCTAGTAGAGGAACCGGTATATCTCTTTTTAACACACTTTTAGATTCCCAATCCAAACGAGCACGTACTAACACCCCGAGTAGCGAGTTAGGAAACTATATTGCTAGTGATGTTATATCAACTATGACATATGAAGAGTTTGAAAACCTTGATCTTTTGGCTTGGTGGAAAGAAAAGGAACCGGTATTTCCGATTCTAGCCGCCATGGCCTGTGATTTACTAACCGCCAAGCTTTCACGGTAGCTTCGGAATCCGTTTTTTCTGTTAGTGGCAGAGTTATATCGCATCAGAGGTCGAGACTAAGTCTCGAATCGGTAGAATGTTGTATATGTTTGAAGGATTATTTGGATGGAGCGGCTCGGGTGCAACACATAACGACATTAGAAGATTCAATCGACGTCGACTTGGAAACAAATATACACAACAAAGAAGTTGAACTTGGAATATCACCTCCAAACGAAGAAGATAACGAAGACGATGACGATTGTGAACCCGAATACCAAAATTTGGGTGAATAAAAGAAAAGAAAACACAACATTGTGAACCCGAAGAGGCGAAGATTGTAATTTGAGTTATTAGTTGTCGTAGTTTGAATTATAAGTTGTCGTAATTTGAATTTTTAGTTGTTGTAATTTGAATTTTTAAACTTTTTATGAATTTATAAACAAATATAATATAAAAATATATTTGATTGGAGTAAAATATATGTGTTTAACTTAATTTATAAATTATAATAATCATATATTTTTAATCATAAATTTATAATTATATATTTGTTAACTCTTATAACTTAAACCCAAAAAAAAAATCTGGAAAACCCAAAAGAAAAAGAAAATTTAGCCCAAAAGATAAGAGCCCAAGAAGAAGAAAAAAGAGCCCAAAAGAGAAGGAAAAAAGAGCCCAAAACAAAAGAAGCCCAAAACTAAAATATTTAAAAATCGGTTTTTTAATATCCGTATCCGGTTAGAGCGGTTACACATTTCTCGGCCCAAAATCGGTTAGAAACCGGACCGGTTTTAAAAAACCGGTTTTTTTCAAGACAAAAAACTGGACCGATTAATATCCGATCCGGTTCGGTTAATATCCGGCTTTTGTGCACCTCTATGTAAGCCCATGTCAATTTTTATATTGGTTTTAGTTATAATTACTTTTCAAGTTCAACCTGATAACCATTACCTTACGTTAGGTTCATATTTGAGAACTCTTATGTTTCGTGAGAATATGATAATTATTTTTAAAGTTATGTATTTGATGTTAAAATTTATACATTTGATGAATTTCATGCGTTTAATGTAAAAAGCTATGTATGTGATGTTAAAATTTGGTCAGTTGGTGTTTGAATTTACGCATTCGACAAATTTTGTGCATTTCATGTTTAAATTTGTGCTTGTAGTATATCATTTAATGAATGTAAATTTCAAATGTTAAATTTAGCATGTTACTTTGATATTAATTTGGGTTTATTACGAAAAAAAATCAACATGTTTTAACGTTTTTTTTTTTTTTTTTTTTTTTTTTTTTTTTTTTTTTTTTTGCCCCTCCATGTCATTTTTTACTAGAAAAGTTCTCAAGTAAATTTTTTTCTTTTTCGTTTAGTGAAACTTGGCTATTAGAATCCAACTTTTCAGTTTTTAAAAATCCGGTTTACCAATTATAATCGAGCTCTAATAGTCAAATTTCATAAAATCAGGAAAAGAAATTTAACATGAGAACTATTCAGAAAAAAAATAACATAGATGGATGAAAACAAAAAAACTAGGGGTGTGCACGGTTCGGTTTAGTTCGGTTAGTAGTTAACATGTGAACCGTGTTTTCAGTTTCGGTTACCTGGTCTTCGGTTGCCTGTTAAAAGCCAGTTACCCGCGAAAACACAAAAACTAGGGGTGTGCACGGTTCGGTTTAGTTCGGTTAGTAGTTAACATGTGAACCGTGTTTTCAGTTTCGGTTACCTGGTCTTCGGTTGCCTGTTAAAAGCCAGTTACCCGCGGTTCGGTCCACGGTTACCCGTTATATGCTTAAGAACAAATAAATATATAGAAATATAATTTTTTTCTTTTTCGTTTAGTGAAACTTGGCTATTAGAATCCAACTTTTCAGTTTTTAAAAATCCGGTCTACCAATTATAATCGAGCTCTAATAGTCAAATTTCATAAAATCAGGAAAAGAAATTTAACACGAGAACTATTCAGAAAAAAAATAACATAGATGGATGAAAACACAAAAACTAGGGGTGTGCACGGTTCGGTTTAGTTCGGTTAGTAGTTAACATGTGAACCGTGTTTTCAGTTTCGGTTACCTG
Organism: Centrapalus pauciflorus; assembly: GCA_020465985.1. NCBI lineage: Eukaryota > Viridiplantae > Streptophyta > Magnoliopsida > Asterales > Asteraceae > Centrapalus > Centrapalus pauciflorus. The sequence goes on from JAANYP010007298.1 coordinate 386,721, forward strand.
GTCTTCGGTTGCCCGTTAAAAGCCAGTTACCCGCGGTTCGGTCCACGGTTACCCGTTATATGCTTAAGAACAAATAAATATATAGAAATATATCTTTTTTAAACACAAATTCTTTTTAAGTTCAAAGTCATAGTAAATTATTTGATTATAAATCTTAAAAATTACACTAAATTTATTTAATAAAACAATTAAAATAAAAAAAATCATGTAAAAATCTAGTATTTAATGTATTAGAATGTCTAAATTAAATTATAATTAGATACTACTAACTTGTATGTATGTATATATATATATATATATATATATATATATATATATATATATATATATATATATATAATCAGTTCGTTTCGGTTAACCACAGTTTTCTAAAAATGAAACCTAAACCGCCCCGTGATGTTTCAGTTTCGGATCAAGCGGTTTAAGCGGTTCGGCTTGGTTTCTCGGTTTTCTGGTTTTGTTTGAACACCCCTAACAAAAACCATGAAACATGTTGGTCTTTTTCATAATAAACCTTATTTATTTATATGTAAGATTTAAAATTGTACAAATACAACATAGTTTTCTCAATTTATCTAAATGACTAATTAACATTTTTATTTGATCAGATGGTACTTGTACTCCAAATAACTTGTCGATATGGTATGTGTAACCAGTAACTATGCTCATATGACAGGTTTTGCTGATTCAAATGACAACGTGACACATTTTTAACAACACGATGTTTACGTGAATTTTGATCTATATAAATAATTTAGAAAATTCACATAAGCATGTAAATCCTTTTAATACTTCTAAAAACAGAAATATAAGATCTTTACCAGTAGAACCAGTAACCGCTAATCAAAATTATTATTTCAACAATAAATTTTAAGTACAAGTACCAATGAGATTAAAAAAAATAAATAAATTAGTCATTTGAGTAATTTCAGAAAAGTAACATACATTTGCACGACTTTAACCCGTTTTTATATTATAAGTTTTAATTTTTATATTTGTGCATTTTATGTTTAAGTTGAACTGGTTTTCACGTTCTCACGAAATTTAAGATTGTCACTAGAATCAAACCCAACTGTAGTTTATGTTTTATATATAAACTCATGTACGTTAGTTATATTGTTTTGGGTTTTCTCAAATCAAAACAATCTATTACGTAAAATTAGAATTTATATCTCATAAGCATTGATTAGCTTAAATTGGCCACATGACTAAATGAGGTTTGAGGGCGAAATGTTGTCACAGGCGTAGAGGCATACATGAAGACTTTTGGGGTGTCCAAACATGTAGCTGTTGACAAAATCAATCAAATTCTTGAGGATGCATGGAAAGATATTAATGAGGAATGCCTAAAACCAACTACAATTTCAATGGAATTGCTTGCTCCAATGGTTAATATTGCTCGAATGACAGATGTGACATATAGGCACAATGACGAGTTCAGCAATCCTCAGAAGACATTTAATGAGTATATTACTATGTTATTCTTGCTCCTATCTCCATGTAATGTTATCGTCCGCTAGCAATTTGACACTATATATAATGTAATAAATAGTTTACACTAAAAGTCTCCGGTATATCTTTGTAATGATACATATGCAATAAATTGATGATAATTTACGATTGAGCAGTTTATATTGTGTTAACTAGACAATATTAATTAGCCAAGTATTTAATAATGGAGTTATAGATTGGGATGCATGGTTAGCATTGATCAAGAGAACGGATATGAGTATTTCCCATGAGGTAGAAGCCAAATGGCATCGGGGTCAGCAAGAACACTGTCACCAACACCCTTCATCCTATTAATATATGGGTTAGTTTATTTACACCCCATAATTTATCTATTTTTACCCCATATAATTATAATATACTTATTATGTAATTAGTATATACTTTTTACCCCAAAATGATCAGGTTTACACCCCATTGTCAATGGGTTAGTCTAATTATTATGTAATCATCATATAATTTTCTATCCTATAATTATTATATAATGATGAAATATATATTTACTACTAGGGATGTGTGGAATGACTGAACAACCGAACCGAAATTGGAACCGAATCAGAACAAGAACCAATTGAAAGGGATTTATAATATTCGGTTCGGTTATCGGTGTTATTGTGTAAACCCCGTAGGGAATGTATTGCATTGGCTCTCAATATAAAGACATAATATTTACATAAAGGAACCCTACACTATACATATATTTAATTTAACACACCCCCGCAGTTGGAGCGTGCGTTTCACTAACGTTCAAACTGGTTCTGAAATCTAAAAATAATTGTGTAGGTAAACCTTTTGTAAAAATATCTGCAAACTGATGAGCGGAAGGTACATGTAACACACGAACATGACCAAGAGCAACACGCTCCCTAACAAAATGTAAATCGATTTCCACATGTTTGGTACGCTGGTGCTGTACTGGGTTAGATGCGAGATACATGGCACTGACATTATCACAAAAAACAACGGTGGCACGGTTTAACGGACAACGAAGTTCAAGAAGGAGATTACGAATCCAAGCGTCCTCAGCAACAACATTCGCAACACCTCTGTATTCAGCTTCAGCACTGGAGCGAGAAACAATAGGTTGACGCTTAGACGACCAAGATATAAGATTGTCACCAAGAAAAACGCAAAATCCAGAAGTGGACCGGCGTGTCTCAGGACAGCCGGCCCAGTCAGCATCAGTGTAAGAGACCAAACGATCAACTACCGATGGACGAAGACGAAGACCATAGGATAGAGTTCCCTGAACATAACGAAGGATGCGTTTTAAGGCGTTGAGATGAGGTTCACGAGGATCATGCATGTAGAGACAGATCTGTTGAACCGCATAAGTAATATCTGGACGTGTGATCGTTAGATATTGTAACGCACCGGCAAGACTTCGATATAGAGAAGGGTCCGAGACAGGTTGACCTGCTGAGGACAGTTTGGCCTTAGTGTCCGCGGGAGTGGAACAGGGGTTGCAAGAAGACATGTCAGCTCGATCAAGAATTTCGCGAGCAAACGCAGTTTGTGATAGAGACAAACCGGAAGAGTCGCGTTTGGCAGCAACACCGAGAAAGTAGGAGAGAGGACCAAGATCGGTCATGGCAAACTCAGACGAGAGCCGTGAGATGACTTTAGTCACGAGAGAGGGAGATGACGCAGTCAAGATGATATCATCAACATACAGGAGTAGGAAGATGGTATCAGTATCACTGTGAAAAGTAAACAGGGAGGGATCGGACTTGCTACCGATGAAGCCAATTGAAGTTATATAAACAGCAAATCGATGATACCAGGCTCGTGGTGCCTGTTTTAGACCATAGAGAGCCTTAAGAAGCCGACAAACATGATTCGGAAACTGAGGATGAACATAACCAGGGGGCTGTTTCATATAAACCTCTTCGGTCAGATCACCATTTAGAAATGCATTTTTGACATCAAGTTGGTGAATGGGCCACTGACGAGAAATAGCAATACTGAGAACAGTGCGAATGGTGACAGGTTTGACCACAGGACTAAAGGTTTCATCAAAATCTAGACCTGGCTGTTGGGAAAACCCTTGAGCTACAAGACGACCCTTGTACCGATCAAGCTTGCTAGTACTGTCAAGTTTGTGTCGGTATAGCCATCGACATCCTACAATGTTAACACCCGAAGGAGGAGGAACAAGGGTCCAAGTTTTATTGGATAAAAGAGCTGACATTTCAGCATCCATGGCTGATTTCCAATGTGGATCTCGAATAGCTTGAGCTGTGGATCGAGGAATTGGAGAGACGTCAGAGGTGACATATAGATTAAGGATTTGACGCGGTTTTAGGTGACCAGTTTGGGACCTAGTAACCATAGGATGAGATGGTTGAGGGGGGATGGCGATGAGGAATCCTCTGAGGCAGATGTATTAGGAACTGTAGAGGAAGAGGTGGGGGACGACTGAGTTGAGCTAGTAGAGGGTGGTTGAGAAACAGCCGAGTTGGGGGAGGAGGTTAAAGAAGAGAGAGGGGTAGGCGTTTCGTCGATGAAGGAATCGAGTTCCTCAGACGAAGGAGGAGTGTGAAAATCGGCAAACGGAAAGTGTGTCTCGTCAAAAGTGACATGACGAGAAGTAATCACAGTCTGTGTAGTCAGGTCGAGACATCGATATCCACGATGATCTGGTGAGGGACCGAGGTAAGCACAGGCAGATGATCTAGGAGAGAGCTTGTGAGGAGCAGTAGAAGATGTGTTGGGGTAGCATAGACATCCAAACACACGAAGGTGATTGTAGGAAGGGAAGAATCCGAACAGAAGTTCAAATGGGGTTGTGAATTGTAGAGTTGTGGTGGGAAGAAGGTTAAGAGTGTGAACAGCATTGAGTAGAGACTCAACCCAAAAGGAGGTGGGTAGACGTGCTTCAATCAAAGATGTGCGAATGATGTTATTAATGGTGCGAATAGATCGTTCAGCTTTGCCGTTTTGTTGAGACGTGTATGGACATGAGAAACGGAATTGGATTCCAGTAGTTTCAAAAAGATGGTGAAAAGCTTTATTATCATATTCACGCCCATTATCACATTGAAAACTTTTTATATCAGTTTTAAATTGATTATTAATGTAAGCTCGAAACTGACAGAAAGTTTTAAAAACATCACTTTTTGCACGTAAAGGAAAAACCCATAAAAAATGTGAGTAATCATCCAGAAACAATATATAATACTTGAAGCCGCTATTACTCAAAACCGGAGCTGTCCACAAATCAGAATGAACTAATTCAAATAACATAGAAGTTTTTGAAGAAGAGGAGAAAAAAGGTAAACGACAATGTTTGCCAAGTTGACATGCATGGCACATCGGTACATTAGTCGTAGAACATGAAATAAAATTGCGATTCTTTAAAAAAGTCAAAATAGACGAGCCCGGATGACCCAGACGTCGGTGCCAGGTGACAGCAGAAACAGTGGAGACAAGGGCAGAGGCTTGCGAGGAAACAGACGGGAAGAATAGGATAAAGATCGCCCACACTATCACATCGCTGGATGACGTGGCCTGAATCAAGATCATTGACAGAGAAACCAAAGGGGTCAAATTCAACAGAAACAAAGTTATCAGTAGTAAATTGACGAACAGAAATGAGGTTTTTGACCATTTGGTTTGAAATAAGAATATTATTTAACTTGAGCCTATTGTTAGAGAAAGGAAAAAATGAGTGCCCAGTAGCAGTAACCGGAAGTACAGCACCGTTACCAACCATAATGGATTTAGAATTACAAGGAGTTAGAGAGTGAATGTTACCTTGGTTGAATGACATGTGTGAGCTTGCACCTGAGTCCATGTAGAAGTTCGGGTCTTGAGCTTGCTGAACAGACATTGACTGAAATACTGATGCTAGGTCCGTGAACTGAGGTGGCCCAGAAGTAGCATGACCACCAAAGGAAGGCTGCTGGAGACCAAAAGATGGATGAGGTTGCTGAAGATGTTGACCATGTGCATTCGAGCTAGGAGATGATTGTGGTTGATAGGGAGTTGAAGATGACTGTGTATACGTCGGTGGATACTGCAGTGGATACTGTGATGGTGCGGTAGGCGGATACTGACCAAGAATGGAACCAGAGGTATTACCGGCATAGTGAGCACCAGGCATGAAGGTCTGAGTACCTGCATGAAACTGTGAGGGTGGTAGCTGAGTTCCTGCAAAAGGGGGGTTAGTGGTACCGAGAACATTAGAATTACCACCCCCTTTGGGAGCATTACGACTATTGTTTTTACCCTTATTTGACTTATTATTCTTTGCTTTACCGGGATTAGGGACATGGGAATATAAGGCAACAGGGGACTGGATAGTCGTATCAAAGTGGGAATCAGCATTAGCTTCACGAGATTCATGTAAGAGAAGCATATTTTTTCGCCTTAATGAAATTGGGAAAGGGAGTAGTATTAGTGATGACATCAACAATGCTAGAATAAGACGGAGGGAGTTTTTGAAGTATCTGCATCACTAATTCAACTTCACTAATTTGACAATCAACATCAGATAAGGCATCAGCTAGGTTTTTTAGGTTATGACAGAATTCAGTTATGGAAGTGGAGCCTTTAGCGGTGTTGCGAAACTGTTCTTGCAATTGTAACATACGAGACATTTTATTATTAAGAAAGAATTCATCAATTTTGTCCCATAAATCTTTTGCAGTACAGTCATCACTAGAAACAATTTGCAACAGATTAGGATCACAAGTAGAATAAAACCAGGACTTGACACGAGAGTCAATAGATTGCCAGTCTTCATCAAGGTCATTTGCAGGTTTAGAAGTGCCTGTGATGTGCCCTAAGACTTTGGCACCTTTACACATGTCTAAGAAAATGCGACGCCACAGTTTATAACGAGAACCATCAACAGAAAGTTTAAAACTAAATTGGTTGTAAACATTAGTGAGGGCATAAACAAGTTGTGCAGCTGTGGGTGGTGCAGGTAAAGAGGAAGAACCAGACATGGGGACAAATAAAGCAAGAAAATAATAATTTCAAGTTAAAAATAAAAACAAAATAGACGTATGCTCAACCGTAGGTAGATGTAATTTAATATAAAGGATACCGTAACCGTAGGTGATGGAGGAGGAGCACACACTAATATTATTATATATTGTGTAATATATATAATATTTGTATGTAGGATATATTCTGCCCAAAAAAGTGAGCAGCACACCAACCGACCCAATTCAAAACACCAAAAAAGTGGACCCAATTCTATTCTTTCTTTTTTTTTTGTTTGCGAGAGGAACCAGGCGACCCAAAAAATGGATCTCAAAACCGGCGACAGTCACAGTCGGCGGCACTGGAATCAGAAGCCAGGCGGCGGCGCTGGTGCAGAGAGAGGAGGACGATGGTGCTGGTGCAGGGAGGGAGAGGCGGCGGCGCTGTTCTGTAGGCGCTGGACAAAACCGATAGTCACAGGAGACGGCGGCAAAGGACCGCAGCAAGGGTCTGCGTCGATTTCTTGTAACAGAAGGCAGCGGCAGCGGCAAGATACAGCAGCAAGCGTCGGCGGCGGCACAGAGGCTAGTAGGGTTTGGCGGCGGCGCTTAGGTGTGCGTGAAAAAGGAGAAGGGCAGATTGGATTATAGCAGCGGAAGGGGAGCCTACAACCCACAAAAATGGTGGGCGGCGGCGTATGGGTTGCCGTCGGTGATGCACCGACGGGTGGTGGTGGGGAACCGTAGGTCACAGGAGAGTAAGGGAAGAAACCCTAATTAGGCCTGATACCATGTTATTGTGTAAACCCCGTAGGGAATGTATTGCATTGGCTCTCAATATAAAGACATAATATTTACATAAAGGAACCCTACACTATACATATATTTAATTTAACAATCGGTTCTTATAATTTTCAATTTTCGGTTATCGGTTATTCGGTTACCGGTTCTGCGGGCATCGATTTTATCGGGCGTAGAACCGATAATTTGAAAAGCTCATGACATCAAGAAATGATTTATAAGTCCACAAAGTGAAAACCGAAAAGATTATTTGTTGGAACAATATTTTAGGATGATGAAACTACGTAATTTATATGAAAACATCATGATCATCATTTCTCTTATTCTATTTCATGTTTTTTTGTTTATATCTATTTATAATAGATAGAATTATACATGTTTTTTAATTTTCGGTTTTAATGGGTTCCGTACCCGATATACTCGTACCATAACTGAACCGGAACCGGAACCGCATTAGAATTATTGGTTCGGTTATCGGTTCTTACAATCTTTAAAATTCGGTTTCGGTTAAATCGGTTCCGAGTCGGTTCGGTCCGGCTCCGGAACCGTTTACATCCCTACTTTCTACCCCATCTTTTTTGTTTTCTAATTTTTATATTTATTTTATTTTACATAGTTTTTTTGTCACATCTGGAATACATTTCATTAGGGATGAACTATGGCTCTCAGGTACATCCTCTAAGTTTATTGAATAAAAGTGTCTCTTAGGTTCGCTATTCAAATCTAACCACGGTCTCATTGGTGTGGTTGAGTAGCTGCATCTACGAGGAGCTTTATTTGTAGAGTTGGCATTCTTTTTTTGTTGTTTCTTCAAGCTTGGGCGTCCACGGATGTTTTCTTGAACATCAGGTTCTTCAACGGTAATTGTATCCGGTTTGAAAATCTCTTTTAGTTTTCTTAAAAAACTTTTTTCCGGTTGCTTGTTGAAGATTTCTTTAAATTCCCTTATCTCAGCAGTTAACTGCGGCAAAAGATCAAGCTTCCTCCAAAAGACATATATTGAATCTAATGGTATACACTCACCTGCATTGAATATTGAGTAATTTTATTTGTAAATTTAAAAAATAGCATATACGTTTTAGTTGAGTATACTAACCCGAATTCGAATAAACCAAAGGTATATAATAATAACATAATCATTAGACTAACTCATTGACAATGTGGTGTAAACCTAATCATTATGGGCTAAAAAGTATATAATAATTACATTAAATTAGGGTTAATTGCGTCAAAAGGTAACATACTATCACAGTTTTTTTGATTTGGGTAACATACTAATTGTTTTTCTAATTAAGGTAACATACTTTCCAAATCAAGTCGATCAAGGTAATCATGTCGGATTCAAAGTTAAAAATTACTGACGTGACAGTTTTTTGTCCCGTTAACATTTTTTTTACAGAATTGACAGTTTAATTTTTATATGATATGCATCGTTTTGTGCAATTTAAAAGTACTTTTTGATAATACCTTGTTATTTTGAGCAAATTTAAAAATAATTAAGCAATATTAGAAATTAAAAAACTGATGAATGGATACAGAAACTGTCATGTCAGTAATTTTTACCTTTTAATCCGATACGGTTACCTTGATTGACTTGATATGGAAAGTATGTTACCTCAAATAGAAAAAATTTTAGTATGTTACCCAAATTGAAAAAACAGTGACAATAGATTACTTTTTGACGTAATTAACCCTAAAAATTATATTATAATTATATGGGGTAGAAATAGATAAACATGGGGTTAGAATAGTAGCACCCTTAATATATATCTCATTGTGGTTTCCATAGCGATAGGAATATGCATGTTTTTCCTCACTTTCACTTTCACTTTCACTCACTCACTCTCTCTCACACACACACACACACACACACACTCTCTCTCTCTCTATATATATATATATATATATATATATATATATATATATATATATATATATATATACATATATATATATATATATATACATATATATATATATATATACATATATATATATGTATATATATATATATGTATATATATGGTTGGGTTCCGGTAAAAACCATTGTTACCGTGAGAACCACTCCAAAATACACAAATTTTAAAATTAAAAATTTTACTTAAAATCATTATTAGTCTTAAATATTAATAAATATCATAATCTAACACTAAAATTACATTCAAAACTTACATTCATTAAATTATAAACTAAATGCACAAATTTGAACATCAAATGCACAATTCATACATAAAATGAATAAATTATAGCATGAGATGCGTAATTTTTTTACATGAAATGAATAAATTTATCGAAAACATTTAGTTTTAGTATCAAATGCTCGATTTTATACAGTGCATGCACAAATTTTAGGGTGGTTCTTACGTTCTCACGAAATATAGAGGTTCTCATGTGAACCCAATCCTATATATATATATATATATATAGATGGGGGTTCAATGGAAAACCACCATGCACCGGAAAACTTGTGAAAACTGCACTGCACCACCACAAATGCATCAAAATCCCGCATGATGCATCAAATTTCCCGCGTGATGCATCAAAATCCCGCATGATGCATCATCTTATTTACGATCATGCCACCGCATTTTTCATGAAATTCACCAAATCGGACGGTTTGCGTAGGTTTCCATAGTTTTCACGTGCATAGTGGTTTTCCATTGAACTCACCCCTATATACACACACACACACACATATATATATATATATATACACGTATATACACACACACATATATATATATATACATATATACATATGTATATATATATATATATATATATATATATATATATATATATATATATATATATATATATGTACGTTAGAACAAACTCTAAATAAATTAATTAACGGGTAACAGATTAATTAACTATTCACATTTATATTTACGATTAATATTAATCATATGTTATGGTTAGTTATTAAAAGTTAATTAGATTCATTCGGGCCATAACCCAAAAGTGGAATAAATATATTTAGTGACTTAGTATTTAATTAAGGTTCACTTATAAGTTGATTTAAATGTTCAATGAGATTAAAATAAACACTAAAATTATATGCAGTTGAATACCGACTAAAGTATAGAGAAATTACATAATTAGTTACTGGAACACCAATTTGATTAATAATGACTAATGAAACAATGTAAGTGTTGGGAATTCGTATGGTTTTTCATAAAAACATAAATATTAGTCGAATTAACGCACAACGGAAGCTTTTAAAAATTACGAATTCCGTACACAGATTATCAAGTAAAACATAAGATAAGTAAACGAGAAAGCAATAATAAATCCGTATCTTTGTATTCAATGACAAGAATACACGAACATGATGCTTTCGGTATCCACCGGTGATGACACGATCGAGCGGCGCCAGGTATGCAATCAAACACACGAAGAACGGGAAAACCAAAACCCTTTTGGTTTTATTTTCTTGCGGCCGCACCCACCAAAACCCTTAAATGGTTTTGTGGGTTTTTGTTGTCTTTCTCCACTCACACACCTAACATATATATCATATGTGTGTGTGTGTGTGTGTGTATATATATATATATATAGGGTCAGGTTCTATGGGGCACCTATATGCATTGTGCACTTTGGTAACATGTATGCACCGTTAGATCTCGAACTTTAATGGTTCAGATTGTACTGGCAAAAGGGTAATTAACTTGAAAATGGGTGCACGGGTGCATAACTTCTCGCGCGCGGAAGGACAAAATCGGAAGATGCTTGAATTCAGAAAATATTCTATCCAAATCTAAACAAACATGATGCATCTTCATCCAATTTATTGGATTCGTCTTCAAACACGATGCATCTTCATCCAATTCAATTTCAAATATGATACATTTCGACCACATTCATCCTCGTCTTTGTTCCATCATTATGCATCACCAAAATCGTGATGCATTTCGGCCATATTCATCCTCGTCTTTGTTCCATCATTATGCATCACCAAAATCGTGATGCATTTCGACATTTAAACGTGCTAATTTCGTGATGCATCTCTGAAATTTCAACGTGTTCATCAACGTCTTCAATGTATTCATCATTGTCGTGATGCATTGATGTTGTGCATCATGTTTGAAACAACCAATACCATATGCTTCAACTATTCCTTGGAAGCAATAACCACCAACATTAATAAAGAATCTTAGAATTCTTTGACTAGCCATAAGCATTCGTAGAATGAGTTATTTGTGAAAAAACTGATACTCAAAAACCATGATCAACAGACGCAAGCAAATTCTCGTCAACATCGATGCATAGGTATGGTGCAGAGTCGCATACCGACGGTGGACAGTGATGGTGGTGCTGGGTCTGACGGTAGTAGTAGTGGTTGTCTTGTGAAAACTGGTTGAGAGAACGAGAGATGGAGAGAGACTAGTAATGAAAGAGAAAGGGAAAGAGAGAGAAAAAGGGATGGATTTATGGGAATGTGGTTGATCATTTTATTTAGTTTCCTAAATAAATGATAAATATCAAATTAAATCTTATAATTTAACAATATATTATTAAGCATTCCCAAGATGCCCTTAATGCACTCTTTGTAAACAAGCAATGCATTTTTGGTTCCCATTTGGTTCCTGGTGCATATGGTGCCCCATAGAACCTCAATCTATATATATATATATATATATATATATATATATATATATATATATATATATATATATATATATATATATATATATATATATATATATTAATTAAGAGTTTTAGTTTTAATCAAACTCTAATATAATAATATAATATATATCTTAATAATTATCTTTATTATTTAAACCTTATATAATTATCTCTATAATTATATACCCTTTAAATAATATTAATCTTTTATACATTATCTAATAATATATAAATGATCAGATAATTATTTATAATTATCTCTTATTTATTTGTTTATAATTATCCATCCAATTATCTAATAATAGATGATAATACCAAATAAATGCATCTTTTATTTAATATCCAATACTAAATAAAAGACTAGATAATTATTTAATTATCATCCAATGACAATTAAATCAATACAATATCTAATATTGCACTTTTAGTTCCCGTACTTTGAGATATAATTAATCACACATTAATTTTATCTCAATGATCTTTTCGTGTCATAAACAATATCTAATATCATTTATTCAATAGTTTAATTGTATCTGCTCAGTTGTGCTCATCGGTGTGACCCTCAAGTATTTTATGAAATCAGCCATGATGCAGTAGCAATGTCATCTTTACACACCATACACTAACATACTCCCACTTGTGTAAGACGACATACTATCCTGCAGCATGCGCCTAAAGGAGGTCATGAGTAGACACTTTAGGCAACCAAAGTCATAAAAACTCTTACTCTCATTTGGGCATTCTTGTTGAAACAGTCTTCCAAAAAGAAACATAGGTTATATCCCATGCATCGCGATATTTCAATGTGAAAGCTAGGCATAGATTAGATCAACCGTAACAAACACGATTATATTTCTCGACTCCCTGATCTCATACTGAACTGAAATAGACAGATTAGAACACATCAGTTCTCTCCGAGCATGGCCATGCATTTCTGTCAGTATCGATCGTCGAGGGGCCCAGAAATATCTCTTCTTAGTTAAAAGAAGGTGCAAATCCCATATTGACTGTCTAGGCCTCCAGCACGACTCCCACTGCAACCAGCCTCGAACCGTTATGGTCACCCAGTTACGAATGACGTTAGGTTAGGCCAAATGTACAGCAGCACCCGCACTAAAGTACGTAGACATCTCAGGTACTAAGGATTACCTTTTTGAGACGACTCATGACTATGATCCATAAAGTGGTCTCAATCGGTGGGTCAATCCAATATTTGTTCGCAACAAATACCTGTGAATTTGGTCCAACCTTTGCTATATTCATCACCCATGAATATCAACCAAAAACCACAGTAGCGTTTTAATTCTCGTTGTGGTTCCCACGACAACAAGCAGCTATGGAATAGTTTTAGAATAACTTCAAATTTATTCTTGGATTTCTAAAACATGCAAAATAGAACAACATTAAAGATATCATGTTGATCTCCTTTATCTCAATAAACACAACATGACTTCCATCAATTTAATGCTACTGTTCCTTTATCAAATGTAACGGTAATATGATCTATCGAAAAATTAATTTCAGACATGATCTTAGTGGGAGTGTTCTCTAGTTAACTTACTTAACTTCCATTACCGTTTATCTTTGAAAAATTACACTAGTTCTTTATTACAACTTCTTGTAATATTATTCAGACCCATTCTGAATCTCCTTACAAATTTATATCCATTATCTTTAGAGGAACTGGTAAATCACTCATAAAGACACCAGGATTAAAATTTAGGAGCTCTAGCAATTCAGATTAATTGCTACTAGTGATACGTTTAGATGTTTAGTCTTGAATCTGACAGTATGCGGTTTATCTATATCTAAACAAAATATCTTTAGTAACAGTGTGTTCAACATTTATGATATGTATCCATAACCACCAGAACCTGGTTATCGATAACATTTTGTTGTGGTGTTCCGTCAAGTTTGCCGACGAGTGTTTAAACAAGTCAAAGGCTACTACTTGACTAACCATTACACAAGTTGTATACATTTCACATGTAATTTTATAAAATGCAATTACTTCTTGTCTAAACAATCCTGACTTCTCAAGTCTAATTGTTTCTAACAAGTTAAGTGAATTAAGCTTCATGTAACTCATTTACATTTAATTCCACATTTTATTAGTTTCTATGTAATCACGGATGACTATCCAACTCATATAATCTCTTGATCTAACTTTCAAGAATTAACAAGTTCAATGAAAATGCATTTGAACACTTGAACAATTTATACAACAACATGGTAACCCTTTTTATCTGAATATGACTACTAGCTTGTCCAATCTTCATTGACAAGTTACTATTCAAGCTCCACTTGAATCAATAGTCTATAATCATGGTTTAGTAATCTTAAACAATAGGAATTTCAAGCAATAAAATTTTTACTCCAAAAATTCTCTATTTATCCCAAAAATACTTGCAAGAAATTCAACAATTGTATACTACACCATGATAAACCATTGATGACATGAAAAATAGTGTCCAACAGAGCATTCTCTAAGATGTCTTCATGCTCCCACTGAATCTGTCATCTATTTTCACTTCATTTTAGTCATCGCAGACATTATGCATAAAACTTTATTCAATTGGGTATCACATATCCAAGAACAATAGAAGTGAATGATTCAGATACATGAAGTCTCAATGCGGTCAAACTTAACCGTTTCCAAGTACTTGAGACAATTCCTTTCTCAGTGCCCAGTTTCCTAGCACTCAAAGGATTTGTCATCCTTGGATTTGACTTCTCGGTTCTAGGTTTCAGCTACTTGTTAGCTTCAACCTCCGGCTTGGAAACTTACTTTCTCTTCCGTCTCTTTCCCTATCTTCTCTCCTTAATCATTCCCTCAGCAGTCTATAGTATCTGATGCAGCCCACTGATCATCTTCTCCATGCATATTGTAACAAATTACAAATGGCTAAAATTCCTTCAATAAGGAATTGATAATCAGATTTATGGTCATGTCCAGTGTCACGGGATACCCAAGTTTGCTAAGATGATCCAGATAACCTTTCATCTTCAGCACATGGGGTCTAACAGTTGTTCCTTCTGCCATTCTGCAGGAGCTCAGAGCCCTAGTCGTATATGTTTCTCAGTCCGAGCCTGAGTCAGGAACATATCCTTTAGCTGGCGATACATCTGGCAAGCTGAGACTTCCATAAGGCTAGTCCGCAGCTCAGATGTCATGGTCGCTAGCATTAGCCAGGCAACATCGACCGAATCCTCAGAGTGCTTCTTTTGGAGATTTCTCTCCTCAACTGTAGCAGTCTGCAGGATCAGGTCCTGGTGCCCTTTCCAGAACACACGACTTTCGGTCTGTACATAGAACATTAGTCAAATATTATTCCCAGTTCAGAAATTGCTTCTTTTGAGCTTTCCATTTCCCAAATGGTCCTCAAAGTAGCAATATTGTGCTTTTAGGGAGGATTCACAAGTGGAGGAAGGATATTGAGGGTGGAGATTGACGTTATCATTGTTGTTGTTACCATTATTGTCATTGTTATTAATTAAATCGCTTCTACCTCTGCCTCTTTCAACCATCTAAAACAATTTTTCAAAAATTAGTATTTGATTAACCATTAATAAATCAATAACCCAAAATTCAGAAAATGATTTATTAATCCTAAGAACCATTTTACTAATTCATGCACCCAACGGAGGCTGAACCTACATGAATAAGCTACTCAGGCAGGCAACTTATTACCAATTACAATCCCTTTGCAACTCTTAGATCTTATGAGATTTTCAATTTCTTAAATTGATCGTGTTTAATCTCATCCACACCTTGGGCAACAGTCTTACTGAGGAACCACCACTGACACACAACATATAATAACTGCAAGTCACTGGCCCAAGTCTCACTTAGGATCCACAGTGCTTACCTCACAGCTCTCCGAGTTTGCGGCGTAAGCACCCAACGAAGGCTGAACCTACTTACGACGACCGGTCACCGTGAGTGCCACTATATGGACGGTGTGCTGTGTCAGATTTTTAATTTGGGTTTATAACCAGTCTCTTACCAAGAACTAGTGGCCAGTCAGGTTAGTCTGCGGGCAGGATCCTTTCGAATCTAAACCTTTTGGAAATTTCACAGCCCGAGCAAGACTGTCCTAGACACCACCTATTCTGGTAAACAATCCAGTTAATGTACCGGTTTTAAGAATTTCAACTCTTTGATCATATGACATTTTAAAAATAAATCTCCTTTTATTTGAAAAACTAATTTCATAAAAATGTCATATCTAACACCTGACAAAATAATTAAAGTTTCCAACATCAAAAATAATTGTAGTTTTAATTTCTTTTATTTATCTACTTTGTCACCACAACCACGCAGATAAAATAATGCATAAAGAAATAAAACATACAACCACATGGTGACGTAGCCTTGCCGAAACTAAATTGGTTTCCGAGAGCCATACGGACAAACCAATTAGGTCAAACCTAAGGGACAAAATCAACACACAAGGCAAGAAGGTTGAACTCTTTCAGCTCCCACTAGCCTTAGCATCCGATGATGTCTCCGAGCGTCCTTGATGAATGACCTCCTTCTTGATGGACATCTTCGCAAAGATTTTTACATAATTTTAATCTAAATACATTTGCCTATTTTCTAACCTATTACAGATTACATCATGAAACCGAGATTCAAATGGCACGCAGGCCTTCCCAAAAATATAACCAATAATAAAATAGCAAACATTGAGATTAAACAAACAACTATCACAAACAAGGGGTCTCAAGGCTTGGCTATGTCACAAACATAAATAAAGCAGTAAAGCATATTAATAATCCAGAATTCATTTTCATCTCGCCATGAAAATAATTACAAGACCAATTAATCTACCATTAATTGAAGTAATCATGTCCAATATCGTTCTTATATTTAATACGATTCGTAAACTCAAAATTTAGGAACACTTTCCATAATTAGAAACTTTTTCCCGAAAAATTTCATATTTAATTCCATCTTTGCATTATCTTTGGATTCATAACTATACTTTTCTTAAAATATTCAATCAACAATTCAAACACCTTTGAAACTTAAACTTACTATTTTAAGAAACTTTTTATTAAACAACCTTTAATAAATATAGTTTTATTTTCAAATAATATTGATAAATAATTTAAACTTCCTTTAAATAATTATCAATCAACTATTATTTAATTGAAACACTTTTCAAAAATAAATAACTAAACTTTATTTAAAATGTCAATTTTCTTAATAAACAATTTACCAAAATTTGATCATCTTTAAATAACACCAAAAATTTTTCTTTATGGTTTTAAACGAATTCTACCAAAAACGTTAATGTCGAGATCAAATCTCAAAAAATTAAACCATGACCGAATATGAAACTCAAAGTCACGATTTCATCAATTTGAAAATAGAATCCTTAAATTAAACTCCCTTTAATTTAATAATGCATTTTATGGAACTAAATATTAAATGCATAAATTAAATCTAGTTTATAAATTAAATTACCATTAATTTTAATTTCAACATCAAAACTTAACTTTTAATTAAAACCGATTTAATTTAAACGACGAATTACCGGAAAACGGAAACGAACCAACTTAGTTAACCGACTCATGCTCGGGTTCTATAACCCATATGAATCGAAAACAAGTAGGGTATTAAACCCTTTGACGGCTGAAATTAATGAAGCCATTAATCAACTCACTTTGATTATTTCGATTTCCACATTCCAATTAATCGTTTAATTATCGAATCGAACAATATATAAACCGATATGCGAATTTTATAGATAAAACTAATAAAGTCTCCACTTTAATTTTATAAAACCGAAAACATATTTACATATATTTCGTCACAAATGTCTAAACATTAATAACCAAACACTTTTGATTTATTGATTCGATTTTAACGCATTTAATTTAATCGTTCGAGTTTAACCATGAATTAAACGACACGACGGAGCAAATAATCCATCACCTCGGTTACCACATCACAACCGAGAGGTCATGAGTCTCAACCAATGGCCGAAATCTCTAGGTTTGATTTCGCGACCCGAAACGTTTAATTTTCCGACTTTGATCAATTAAACACTTTCAAACAATCAAACATCAACTAAATAAAACGAACTAAGGTTTCAAAATCCCGAGTTCCGAGAAACTCCAAGGTTGGCCGAGAATCACCATGGGGTTTCCAAAACCTTTGGTCGATTTTCTTCAAGCCAAATCAAAACCTTAAACGTTTTAATTATCGATTTCGATCGTTTAAACACTTTTAATTATTAAAAAACGAAACTTTAAAAACATTGGACATAAAATAATACTATCATTATGTTACTTGAGGTGGCTCTGATACTACTGTTGGGAATTCGTATGGTTTTTCATAAAAACATAAACATTAATCGAATTAACGCACAACGGAAGCTTTTAAAAATTACGAATTCCGTACACGGATCATCAAGTAAAACATAAGATAAGTAAACGAGAAAGCAATAATAAATTTGTACCTTTGTATTCAATGACAAGAATATACGAACAGGATGCTTTCGGTATCCACCGGTGATGACACGATCGAGCGGCGCCAGGTATGCAATCAAACACACGAAGAACGGGAAAACCAAAACCCTATTGGTTATTTTGTTGCCCATCACCACCACTTGTGTGTGTGTTTTGTGCCTTTTTGTCACATTAGGTCACACACACCTTCATATATATATATATATATATATATATATATATATATATATATATATATATATATATATATATATATATATATATATATGTTATTAATTAAGAGTTTTAGTTTTAATCAAACTCTAATATAATAATATAATATATATCTTAATAATTATATTTATTATTTAAACCTTATATAATTATCTCTATAATTATATACCCTTTAAATAATATTAATCTTTTATACATTATCTAATAATATATAAATGATCATATAATTATTTTTAATTATCTCTTATTTATTTGTTTATAATTATCCATCCAATTATCTAATAATAGATGATAATACCAAATAAATGCATCTTTTATTTAATATCCAATACTAAATAAAAGACTAGATAATTATTCAATTATCATCCAATGACAATTAAATCAATACAATATCTAATATTGCACTTTTAGTTCCCGTACTTTGAGATATAATTAATCACACATTTATTTAATCTCAATGATCTTTTCGTGTCATAAACAATATCCAATATCATTTATTCAATAGTTTAATTGCATCTGCTCAGTTGTGCTCATCGGTGTGACCCTCAAGTGTTTTATGAAATCAGCCATGATGCAGTAGCAATGTCATCTTTACACACCATACACTAACAGTAACTTAAACAAACAATAATTGTAAACCGAACTTAATAATTATTAAATATAAAAGTATGTATTAAAATAGTGGGAAAGGGTAGCTAGAAGACCAACCTAGCTAAATTCTATCAAATTCTAATTTAAGTTTGTTCTTATAGATCGGATCGATTCGTAGCGGATTCAGTTTGTTATCGTGATTTTGCTAAGCTGCTATTAAGGTACGGATTCCGTACTTCTTTCAGCGTTACTCTTGAGTTGTTCAATGTGTGACTTGCATGCTAATATTTGATAGTTGAATTTTTATATCTCTCGTGTCAGTTTCTTTTTCAAAAGCAAATATCGTTTTATACGCTCGTAAAACATTTGTAAAAAACATATTCTGAAAACAGTTATTGTCATGGCGTATTGTGATTGGTGATGTTGCTTTGTGAAATGTGGCCCTTGTGTATTGAAATGATTATTAACTATGGGATATATAATCAGGCCTTTTTGTTATGCTTGAACCCTATGAATTAGACAGTAGATAGGATTACTGAGTGAACTACTTGTGGAGGTACCACAAGAGTCTTTATATGGTATAAATCAGACCCCTAGAAAATGGAATGAAAAACTCACTTCTATTTTATTATGTTGTGGCTTTTGTCAAAGTAGGAGTGACTACTCCTTATTTATCAAGGTGGAAAGTGTTGTGTTTATGTTGATGACATTGTGATTACTGGTAACGAGTTAAGTGAAATTGAAATATTTAAAAGTTTTTTGGGTAGTCCCTTTCTTGGGTATTGAGGTTATAAATGTTGGTTCTAACTTGTGCTTGTCTCAAAGAAAGTATTGTATGGACCTTTTATGTGAGTTTGGGTTGCTTAGTTGCAAACCTGTCCAAAATCATATAGATCCATCTGTTTTCATGAGTTCTAAAGGCTATGAAGGTAGTGGTGATGTCATTCTTGTTAATGTCACTAAGTATCAGAAATTGGTAGGAAAATTAATTTACTTAACCTTAACCAGACCTGATATTGCATATGTGGTGCATGTTCTTAGTCAATTTATGCATAGCCCGAGGCAGTGTACTTGACATGCGCTTTAAGGGTTCTTCGGTATCTTAAAAACGAACCTGGAAAAGGTTTTACAATTGTTCCTTCAAGCTCTGATGGTTTTGTGCTTACTGCTTATGTTGATTCTGATTGGGCTAAGGCTGTCATGCTCAGAAAATCTGTTGCTGGTTTTTGCGTTTTCTTAAATGGGAATTTAATTTCTTGGAAAAGTAAAAAGCAAAAAACAGTTTCTCGTTCCTCGGCTGAGGCTGAGTTTCGTGCTTTAGCCTCTGTTGTGTCTGAAATCATTTGGGTCATAAAAGTTTTGCGAGATGTAAATGTTGTTGTTCAGTTGCCTGTTAAGATTTTTATGGACAGCAAAGCTGGTAATCCTGTTTTTCATGAAAGGACTAATAACATATTGAAATTGATCTTTATTTTGTTAGAGAAAAAATTATGGCCGGTATTGTGCAACCAATTAAAGTTGATTATGCTGATAATATAGCAGACCTTTTTACAAAAGGTTTGAGTGTTAAGCCTCATGAGTTTTTGTCTGACAAATTAAACTTGTTAAATTCATTTCACAATTAACTTGAGGAGGAGTGTTAAAATGTGGGCTTTGTTGCAAGTTAATTGTTTGTTTCTGGTGGGACCGTATTTGCGCTGTGTCTACTGGGCTTCCTAGGCGACCTGCTGGACTTCCGAGAAGGTTTTTTGCTGTGCGCTTTTTCCTCTTCTTTGGCAGCTAGGGTAGTCTCAAGTTGCTATACAAAGGTAGGGGTTCTGTTGCTTTTTTATAAGAAAATTGATATAGTTTTTCCTTCTTTTTAAGTTTTGAGGTGTACTTTAGTTGTTAATAATTCCTAATCGTCTTTATGCTTGTATTTTGTTAGTTGTATTTCTCTTCATTCTTTGTAATAGAATAGGGGAGAGGGTGGTTATACCTCGTGGTATAAATCACTGAGTGATTTTCGTGTAGTGAGGTTTGTTTTTGTAAAATTAGTTTCTGGTCTTTGACCGGTGAACGATTAGGGTTAATGGAAATTATTAGTTGTTAATTAGTGGTGTTCTTGGTGTTTTGTTGTTATTTTCTGCTTTAACGAACACTTTGAAATCCAATAATTCAAATTTGAAAGCTACTTTGTTGTATGACTTGTATCAATTTGGAAGCCCATTCATCCCAAAAAATTCATGAGGTTTCACTGAATATATTAAAATAATTCTACTATAGGCATTAGAAAAAGGAAAACTATCTATTGATATTCAAAATAAAAGAAAGTTTAGAGCCTACAATTTATGAACCAAAGTCACTTTTTACACGGTTTATGCCATTATCTATAAAATCACCCAAATACTATTAAAAGAGTAACTATAGTGAAGCCACGTGTCATCACCATGAATCGACACGTGACATTTGTAGGTTTTATAAATAATAAAAAAATTTAGAGTAAATTACAGAAATGGTCCCTGTGGTTTGCATAAAACTTTGGATACGGTCTCCGTGGTTTCAATTTTACATAAACGGTCATTATTATCACTGTTTACTTGCAAAAATGGTCCCTCTGCCGTTAACTTTAACAATCAAATGGTTAAATCTTTTATAATGACCATTTTACCCTTTTCTTTGATAACATTTTGGTCCCTCAAGTTTGTAGTTAATTTTAGTTTTGGTCCCTCAAGTAAATTTTTATATTTAACTCTTTTATTATTATTATTATTATTATTATTATTATTATTATTATTATTATTATTATTATTATTATTATTATTATTATTATTATTATTATTATCTGTGAAAAGTAGTTTCTACCAATTCAATCAACACAATGCAATTAATAAGAACAATAAATGTAATCAATACTAACCGAATGATTTGATTGAAGAACTTGATGATTACAGAATGATCAACTGAAATATCCTTCTTCGTACAGTGCTGCCTTTTCTAAATTGAATGCGTACAAAAAGAAGTTTCTGACAGATCTCTTTTTAAATCTAGAAAGTCAAAATGACTATTTATACAAAATTACAAACTATAAGGAAATTACACATTAAGTCCCTAGACTTTGATATTTCATCAACTAAAACATATTCCAACAATCTCCCCCTTTGATGAAAGTAGCAAAGTCTTCAAGTTGACAATCCCAGCTTCTGTTCAAATCTTCTAATACTTTTCCGATCTGACAGCCTCCATTCAATTTTAGAAATAAATTCGACCATGAGTTTTCGATCGTTAACTGATAAAGCTCCTTTCTTTGTCTTCCTCTTTTTATCTGCTGCCAGCTTGCCTTTCAGAACATTCATCACTTTAATCAACGTTCCATCAGAAAACTTATTCAGTTCAACACTTCTCATAGCTCTCAATCTTTTATTTCTATCTTTGTACATGACAGCTGGATGCTTCACCATTATAACTTGAAACTCTTTAAGTTCACCAGCAAATTTAATATCTCTGTGAGGCGCAGTCATGTTTATCTTCCTCATGCCTCTCTCAACTCCAATCTGTAGATCTTGCACTGACATTAATACCAGTTTGGTATGCATAAAATGAAACAATGTCTTCAGCGCAAATCTACAATGTTCATTCCTTTTATTCCTGCACAGTTCGTCAAAAAGATCTTCAATATCGACCAAGTGCATGTTGAACATGTCGGCTTCTGTGAATACATAAGTGTTTCCATCTGATCTTGTGACTGTAAATCTCGGATAGAAAACCTTAACAAATCTTTCTTTTTCAATCTTCACAAGGTCAACAATTCTGAATTCACTTTTAACCTTCTCAACCTCCTGTGTTTTGTTTCTCAGAAAGCTGGCATAGTTAACCAGATTGGGCATGTTAGGCTCTAGTACTTTAAACAACTTGTGGAATGAACAGGGAGCTTGCTTTTTGCAAAAGATCCGTTTCTCCAGAATATCTTCAATATACGGCATCTTGTTCCTTTTTCTGATAAACTCAGCAGATCTTTTCTCTGGTAGTTCAAGCTTTTTCACCTTTTTCTTGCTTATCTCATCCTGATTCAACAAAGTTAGCATATCTTGAATTTCCCTCTGGACCACTTGTTGTGCTTGAAATCTAAGTCTGTGTTGTTTCTCAGATTCGTCAGCTAGCACATACTCATTGAAAAATCTATCCATAACTTCAACTTCATTCAACACAACCGTTTCTTGAGCCATACTGCTCTCAACATGGAATTCTTCAAACTCTTCTTTAACTTGTACAACAACCTCAGGCTTTTCAACCGTTGGTGTTGATTCAACATCCTTCATAATTTCCTCAACTAGTACTTCCTCTTCCTCAATTCTTTCAGCTCTAAAATCTACATCAGTCAAAGTAATTATGTCATCATCTTCTGATACTTCAATATACTCCTCTCTTTCTTCTCCTATCTCTTGAATACTTAGCTCTTTTTCTTTCTCTTGAACGTCTTCCTCTGAATCAATATACTCAATAAACTGATAAATATCGGACTGAGTGTTCAAAGGAACTGGAACCTCTTCATAAAGAATCAATCCCAGCTCTCTCTGTTCACCAGCTGACTGTTTAGATCCTCCGGCTTCTTTCCCTTGAGTTTCTGGCTCCTGCTCTGGATATGTCAGCATTAAAATCCCCGGCGTCGGTTGATCAAGCTTTCTCCTCTTCTCCCCCTCATGAGGAGCATCATCGGAGTCTTCGTCATGCTCATCATGTTTTCTCTTTGATGAGGAAGCTTGAGCCTTGCAGGTCTCTTCTACTGCAGCTACTCGTTCAGAAAGATTACCCAACGCAGTTACCATAGTATTTTCCAGGCTGATCATACGTTCTCTCATCTCGTCAAATTGATCAAAAACAAAATCCTTCAACTCTTCTATAGCTTGCTTTGAGTCAGTTTGCTTGACAGACTCCTCTGCAACATCTTTTCCCTTTAAAAATTTCTGAATATTTGTCATTTGAGCCATTACCTCCGCTAACTGATTAGAAACATGTAAATTAACACCAGATACAGCTGCATTCAGTGCACTTGTCAAAGTTGACTCTGTAACAAAAGGGGATAAACTCACCACTGGGTCACGTAGACTTCCAGTTGACACAACAGTCGAACTTGTAAAAAGAACTTCTGTGTGGCCAGTGCTCAGAGTTGGTATTGGCGTTTCTCTGACTGGACTTCCACCCTCTTCAAGTGACGGAGCAACAAATGCTTCCGATACTAAGGGTGTTCCGGTGGGAACACTAAGTTCAGCCACACTTACTTCAACAAATGAAGTTGACTCAAGTGTCCTAAAGTGTATAGGATCTAGACTTTGTGATTCAAATGAAGGCGTACACACGGGCAATTGTGCACTTGTTTCAATATCCATCAAGTCCAATTGACTTTCGGATAGATCGGTGTTTCATCCCGGTGATCAAATGAAACAATCTCCTGTTGAGAGGAGATTGAGTGGATAGGAGGGTGTGCAGTCGTCAGTGGGATACTGACTTGTTCAATGCTAACTCTCATAGGAGAGCTAACAGCAGATGTAGCTATGTCCCGGCTTTCTGGGCTTAGGACCTCCCTCACACTCTGTTCAGCTATCTGTACTATATCGATCATCAAACCTCCTCCCTCATGATAATCACCTCCATCATCATCATTATCATCATCATCATCAGCTCCTTCTCCCTCTTCTTCTTGAATATCAGATAATGTCCTCTCAGAATCTGACTTTGTTGCTTCTTCCTCACCACCCCTCACACTTCCTACTCCCTCACTCACAGACTGGGCAACCTGAACTTCAGCCCCTTGCTGAGGTTCCTCAATCCTTAAAGCTCCTGGGCTAAGAGAACCCGGTTCTTGGGTCTCTATCGGAGCATGATCTATTCGATACAACTTCACATTTTCACTCTCTTGATCAGCATATTTGAGTAATGACTCTGGGATTGGCATTATGTTGGCATTCGGAGAGTCTGGCACTTCATGTAAACTCATCATAACATAGTCTGGGCATCTTTGAGAATTGGCTCTCTTTGGAATATTTTCATTAGCCCTTAAGATCCCTCGGATTAGAATTTGAATAAATCTTTGAAGTGGAACGAATTTCCTTGCTCTGTTTGTGGTTTTAGCAAGTACAATCTCCTTTAGATCTTCCCAGATACACTGAGCAAAGTCATAGTGTTTGTTGAATGCAATCCCATGAAATATTCTCAGGCAATGGATGCTGCATCGGTCAATCCCAGTATGCTTTGAAGTCATGCAACGATTAATGATACCAAACAGTGTGTACCATTCACCATTTAATCCATTTCTGTGAAATTTGGAGCTCTTCGGAAGTGGCTTTGAGTAGCCTAGACAGATCAAATCATGGACAAGCTCTTCATCAGAAACAAAATCCTCAAAATCTGCTAACTCTGGAAAGTTCACAGTGTCTATTCGGCGTGGAAGAAATAAATTGTGACGAAGCCTTGCAAGAGTGATCTTCGTCTTGAATTGATCAATCGTCACTTTGAAATGGTGATTACCATCCGCAGGAACAAATTTGACAGTATGCCAAAATTGTTGTAAGTACACTTGTGGAATAGACGGCTTATACTGAAGCAGATAACCAAGAGGATGGCCTTTTAGAATGTCCACAATGATCGGATGGCTTACTTTTATAACTTTGGGATCTAAACGGTGGTTATTGTCCCTGAAAGGAAGGCAATGTTTTGGCTTGACAAGTTGATTATCAGGAATAATATGGGTTTGTGAAGAACGAGCTACAGAGGTTGATCTGACTGGGGTAGAAACAAGGGTATGATTTGATGATGATTGAGCATCAGAGGAATTAGAATTTTGGGATTGTACAGGAGATGCCATTTGAATACCTGTAAAAATAAAATTCATGTTAGACTTACCAAGTACACAAAGGACAACCTTCAAAATGTAGAAAAACTTGTAACATTTTATCAGAAATTGCAAAAACTTGTGATTTTCTGTTTAAAGCATCGGGATTCCTGACAATAATTGAAAATTATTGAGAGGACTCCAAAGTCAATCGTTTAGAGACCAATGTTAGAAAAACACAAATTTATAACAATTTCTTAAAAAATGTGACATTTTTCTTAAAACTTTAAAATATTATACTTAGAAAAGTTTTCTGATGAATCTCGAATGAACCTATACGTTTCTCGAATGACACTTTAACAACCTCGGGTGACATATGAAACAACTCGAATAAGTCTACACCCAACTCGAATAATGTATTCATGAAACTTGAATAATACTCTGTAAAACTCGAATGAAGAGTCTATAAAACACGAATAATACTCTGTAAAACTCGAATGAAGAGTCTATGAAACTCGAATAATACTCTGTAAAACTCGAATGAAGAGTCTATGAAACTCGAATCAGTCTATATACAACTCGAATGAAGTTTGACTCAACTCGAATGAGTCTTGAAGTTTCTCGAATGAAGACATGTAAAACTCGATTAAGTCACTACAAAACTCGAATGTTATATACATGAAACTCGAATGTAACATGTATTAAACTCGAATGGAAAATGGGATCCAACACCCAACTCGAATGACTAAGTCATTTTCTCGATTATGGGATCCAACACCCAATTCGAATGACTAAGTCATTTTCTCGATTATGGGATCCAACACCCAATTCGAATGACTAAGTCATTTTCTCGATTAGAATATAGTCCCAACTCGAATAAGCTGTAAGTCCTTATGTCTGAAAATTTTCTAAGTGTTACACACTTGTCAACTCGCATGAATCATAAATGTTTCTCGAATGTAATGTGTGTCATGATGAAACTCGAATTACTCTCAGATAAAACTCGAATGACACATATAGGCAACTCGAATGACTCTGTCATACAACTCGAATGACTTACATATGCAACTCGAATGACTTACATATGCAACTCGAATGACTTACATATGCAACTCGAATGACCTTTTATTCGAGAAATGTCTGTTTATATTCCTACAAGTCTAAAACACACTGAATTTTATGAATTTAAGTTCAAGGTTGTTTATCAGTGTTTTAAAACTTGTACCCCCCTCGAAAATGTGTTTTAAACACATTTGTTTTACTGAACTTTGAACAAAAACAACTTTAAAGTTGTTAAAAATTCAAATTTCAGAAAATGTAAACTCGAAACTGTTTCATTGAAAAATCAATGATTCTGTTTGTGTGATGTAAAAATGACTTATGAAATTTCAGATTCATAGTCATAATACCAATACGAACCTCATCACACATTTAATTTGAACTTCATGAACAAATATTAGGATTCTCCATTAACGTTCAAGAACACAAACAAACACAAAATACGAACATATAAACTCACACTGAACATATACAATGAAACGATGTACATATAAACTGAAATAATAAAGACAAACATAGTTTTACTCACAATTTTTATGAAATATAATCGTCGGTTATGGGTTCTTGGGTTTCTTTGAGATGAAGGAAGCTTTGTGGAGAAGATGGAGTTTGAATATTCCGGAAAAAAGAAAATTTGAATTTGAAATTTCAAATTTATAATGCAATGTTACCCGGCCCAAACACTTTAAATTTTTCAATTTTAACATTCAGCCCATCTTCTAAACCACATTAGCTCACATACCCATCTTTCAAAAAATTGTGACTAAAACAAAAATTTGAATTAAAAAAAATTAAAAAAA
The DNA here is from genome assembly GCA_020465985.1 of Centrapalus pauciflorus. NCBI lineage: Eukaryota > Viridiplantae > Streptophyta > Magnoliopsida > Asterales > Asteraceae > Centrapalus > Centrapalus pauciflorus. Next base: position 414,545 of record JAANYP010007298.1, read on the forward strand.
ATTTTATCAGCTCAAAAAAAATTTAAAATGAACTAAAAAAAATTTATACTTGAAAGAGAAAAAAAAAAATTTCACATACACATCACAAAATAAATGAAAAACACACACAAAAAAAAAAAATAAAAAAAAAATAAAAGTATTAACAAAATGCATTTGCTCCCCCTTTAATTTCTGAAAGTTGCTCCCCCTCAACTTATGATTTCATTTTGCAAATCTGCTCCCCCTACAAAATAACAGATAATTTTTATCAGATTTATGCAAAATCAGATAAAATGCTTTTCTGCTCCCCCTACACATGACATTCCAGATCTCGTTAAATTCTCAAGTATATAAACTTTTTATGAATCATGAATTTAACATCAGATAAAAATCACTTAAAAAATGAAAATATAAAAATTAAAATTTTGAAACTACTGAATTATTAAATCTTAACGATTCAACATACCTAATTTGTATACCAAAAAATTAAACCGCTTTTCATCTAACGCTTTGGTAAACAAATCAGCTAGTTGATATTCAGTAGGTACAAAATATAATTCTATATTTCCATTTTCTACATGATCTTTAATGAAATGATATCGAATGTCGATGTGTTTCGTTTTAGAATGTTGCACCGGATTTGATGCAATAGCGATTGCACTCTGAGAATCACAGTATATTGGAATCTTCTTTGGTGTAAACCCGTAATCACGTAGTTGGCTTTTCATCCACAACACTTGAGAACAGCAAGAAGATACAGCCACGTATTCTGCTTCAGCTGTTGACAATGAAACACAGTGTTGTTTCTTGGATGACCAACATACGGGTTTGTCACCTAAGAATTGTACTGCTCCTGACGTACTTTTTCTGTCCATCTTATCACCTGCGTGATCAGCGTCAGAAAAAGCAGTCAGATGAAATGAAGACTCCCTAGGGTACCACAAACCAAGATTTGGAGTACCTTTGAGATATCTTAAAATTCGTTTTGCAGCAGTTAAGTGTGATTCTTTTGGATTTGCCTGATATCTAGCACAAACACATGTAGCAAACATAATATCTGGTCTACTGGCTGTTAAATACATTAATGACCCAATTATACCTCGATAATGGGTTACATCTACAGGTTTCCCTGAGATGTCCGCATCGAGTTTTGATTTTGAATCCGGAGCCATGGGAGTTTTCATAGGAGTACTATTGACCATGTTAAATTTCTTTAACATGTCTTGGATATATTTTGACTGATTGATAAAAATACCATCAGTCAATTGTTTTACTTGTAAACCTAAGAAAAAATTTATTTCCCCCATCATGCTCATTTCAAATTTCTGGGACATTAAAAACGCGAATTTCTTACAAAATTCAGGATTTGTAGACCCAAATATTATATCATCTACATATATCTGTATTACTATGATATCTGGCCCCTGACGTTTTATAAACAGGGTTGTGTCAACTGCACCTTTTGTAAATCCACATTTCAACAGATATGTTGAAAGTGCATCATACCAAGCACGAGGTGCTTGTTTAAGGCCATACAGTGACTTATCCAAAATATATACATGATCAGGTTTCAAAGGATCAGTAAACCCTTCGGGCTGATATGTATATACTTCATCTGTTAGCTCCCCGTTTAAAAACGCAGTTTTGACATCCATTTGATATACTGTAAAATTTTTATGTGCGGCAAAAGCTAAAAACATCCTTATAGCTTCAATGCGTGCAACTGGTGCGAATGTTTCATCATAAACAATTCCTTCTTGTTGACTGTATCCTTTGGCCACGAGACGAGCATTATTCCTAATAATGACACTGTGTTCATCTTTCTTGTTCTTGAATATCCATTTCGTGCCAATTATAGATTTGTCTTTTGGTCGCTCAACAAGTCTCCAGACCTTTAACCGTTCGAACTGGTTGAGTTCCTCTTGTATCGCCACAATCCAGTCAGCATCCAGAAGGGCTTCTTTTACATTTTTAGGTTCAATCTTACTTAAAAAATTTGAAAATAAGCATTCATTTATTGTAGCCCTTCTGGTTTGGACTGATGACGATGGATCACCAATGATATTCTCTATTGGGTGATTTCTTGTCCACTTAACTGTATGTGGAAACGGTTCTATTGGGTCTTGGTTTGGATTGGAATCGAAATATGGTTTGGGAGTTGTTGCAGATGTTGTAGGTTTAACATCGGAGGTAGGAGCTTCTGACTGTTCTGAAGTAATAGGGGTTTCAGAAGTATGTGGAGGTTCAAATGGTTGTACAGTCTCAGTAGTTGACTGCACCTTTGCTGTTGAAGCTTCTCCAGTTTCTTCTGAACTTTGTTGTTGAGAGAGATTTGAAACTACGACTGGATCTTCAGTGATCCTGTCAGGCACCAAACTTTGAACATTAGATTTGGGAGTTTCAAAATAATCATCATAAAAGTTCTCAAACAACTTATTTAATTCATTTTGTTCAGCATTTTGTTTATTTGACTCCAATGAAGTCTGCATGTTAGGTCCGGGTTCTGAACTGGTGTGTTCAGAAGCCATCACTATTCCTTCGTCAAATTTAACATTTACGCTCTCGTTGACTATCTTGGTTCTCTTGTTGTATATTCGGAAAGCAACCGACTCCTTTGAATACCCGATGAAGATTCCTTCATCTGCCTTTTGATTAAACTTTCCCAGATTGTCTTTATCATTCAATATAAAGCATCTGCAACCAAAGACATGGAAAAATTTAACATTAGGTATTCGTTTATTGATTAGCTCATACGGAGTCTTTCCGAATCTTTTATTTATTATTGAACGGTTTTGTGTGAAACATGCTGTTGCAACCGCTTCTGCCCACAAGAACAATGGTAAATTGGAATAGGCCAACATCGTCCTAGCTGCTTCCACTAGTGTCCGATTTCTTCTTTCAACGACACCGTTTTGTTGTGGAGTCCTAGCAGCTGAGAATTGATGTGTAATTCCAACTGAATTTAAGAACGAGTCCAATGATTTGTTCTTGAACTCTGTTCCATTGTCTGAGCGAATTGTCTGGATGGTGAGTTGCAACTTTACTTGAATTTTTCGGATGAAGTCGATGATAGATTCGGTTGCATCTGATTTGGATTTCAGGAAAAACACCCATGTGTATCGTGAGTAGTCATCAACTATCACCAATACATATCTTTTCTTATTTATACTTTGTACTCTCATCGGTCCACACAAATCCATATGCAGTAACTCTAATGCTCTTGTGGATGAGTGTGCTGTTTTGGATTTGTGTGTAGCTTTTGTCATCTTTCCTTTTTCACATGCCGCGCATAGTTGCTCTTTTTGAAATTTAAGCGTCGGCAACCCTTTAACTAACCCTCCTTTTGCTAGGTTGGTCAGTTCATTGAAATTTAGATGTGAAAGGCGACGATGCCACAGCCATGCTGTTTTAGATGTTGCTTTTGACAATAAGCAGACATCTTTCTTCAGATTGATCGAGGCTAAATCAATGGAGTATAGATTTGTTTTCCTGGTTCCTGCTAGAATTTCTTTTCCTTGTGCTGATCTGATGCTGCACCGATTGGCTTTGAAGTTGACTTCTAACCCCTTATCACACAGTTGTCCAATACTGAATAGGTTATGACCAAGACCGTCAACATAAAAGACCTTTTGGATTGTGATTTTGTCATACTTCAGACTTCCGTATCCCTTGATCGGACAAAACTGATCGTTTCCAAATCTTACCGTCCCACAGAACTTTTCTACAAAGTCCGTGAGTGTGTCTCGTTGTCCGGTCATGTGTTTGGAGCATCCCGAATCAAGGTACCAGACATGGTTTACCTATAAAACGTAATAGCACATGAGGTACCCACTTGTAGTTGGGTACTTTAGTTTTAGGTAAAACATGCATAGTATCATTTGTTTTTCTAACTGATATGGCTTTGGGCTTATCGTTTGAATTTATTTTAGGTACCCATTTTTGAATTGTTCTTTTGGGTATCCACTTTTGTACAACTCTCGGTGGAATTGTTTTTGAAATTTTTATTTGTGGATCCTTTTGCTGTTCATACAATGGGTCCTTTTTCTTTGGTTGCCATACAAGCTTATTATGTTTCACAGTTTCAGACTTACAAACATAAGAATTCAAAGCAATTAATTTCGATCTTGAAAACTTAATACAAGAATTATTAACAATTTTATCATTATTACAGACAGAATGTTCAATTTTGCTGTTTCTATCTGTAACAATTTTTTCTTTCACGCGCCATTCTTGTTTTATAATCTTGTTTTTCTCTTCTCTTTGCTTCTTTCGCCACACTTGTTTTCTCGACCCGTTCACAACGTTATCTGACATAAAAGAAGTTTGAGAATTAGAAGATTTAGATGCTTGTTTTTTCTGTAACCTTTTCATACCTGTTGAAGATTTGACTGTACGTGCAAAGGAGTTCGTTGATGAGGATGATTCACCCTTTTCAAAACTAGGAGACTTAACAAACAGTTTTGTTTTCTCCTTCTTTTGTTGCACTGATGGTGAATATTCAGATGGTTTTAAAGAGTCTGTAGTCTTTCTTTGCAGAATTTTAACAGATTCTTTATTACCAGTTGATAGTTTGTTAGTCAAAGGTTTGATAAATTCACCAATTTTACCAAATCTTTGATCTAATGAATTAACATCAGAGTGCATGAACAGATCAAATTCTTTTTCTGAATTTATAGAATCCAGAGAAATAGATGAATGTGGATCAGACACATTTATATTTTTAGCCTTATCTTGCAACTTTTGTTCTATTTTTAGTAATTCAGACTTGAGTGTTCCATTCTCTGTCTCAAAACTTTTAATTTTCAATTCTAAATCAGAATTTATCTGTTCTAAAATTGAATTTGGTAAATATAGTTTTTGAGACTGAGTTGGTAATTCAGACAAATCCTTTTCAGAATAAGTTTGAATGTACTCTTCTTTAGTATCAACAATGTTGCTGATTTCATTTATCTTGGTATAGTCAACATAATTTTGCATTTTGTCTGATCTTGACCTTTTGATTTCTTCACTGGATTCTACTTCTTCAGATGCTTTCAAGAATGTCATTTTTAATCCTAAATTCATGTATCTGACATCATATAATGTTGGTGAATTTGTTATAGCTTTTGTCAGATACTTAGGATTTTCCCAACCAATACCAGATTTAGAGTTATAAAACTCTGTATCTTTTGGTTGATTTAAATATATTGTTTGATCTGTTTGCCCTCTTTTAATAAATTCATCCTCCATCTTCTTTATTTTCTCATAGAGTTTAGTTCTTTCTTCAAATATGGCATGATATTTTACAGAAAAGTTTGAGGCTTCTAATTCAGCTATTCGCAGACTTTCTTGTAAATCAGATATTTTGTGATTCAAATTGAGTATATTGCTTTGAAGTTCTTTTTCCTTATCTTGTAAGTCTGAGACAGCTCGTAAAGCTAAGGCTTTATCTTTGGAAAAATCTAGGACTAAATTGTGTTCATTTAGAAGTTTGTTTTCCAAAGAATGAACCTTTTTCTTTTCTGCCTTTAAGGATTTTTCAAACTTTTTAAGCATGAAAGCCATATTAGTTAGTTTTTCTTCTAATATGCATGATTCGTCAATATCAGAATCTGAAATAGAATTTACCTCCTGTCCTTCTGAATCCTCTGAGTTATCAGACTCTGAATCCTCCTCATTTTCAGCTTTGTTTTGGCCAGATGCCATTAATGCAACTTCTTCTTTTTCTTCCTCTTCATCAGAATCAGATTCTCTCTGCTCTGCATCCTCTTCATCCGTCAGTCCAACCCACACCTCATCTTCAGCTATCATAGCTGATTCACTCAGTTCAGATTCATTGAAGATTTCTGACTTTAAACAGATATGGGCATCTTCATCTAAAATGTCATCATCTTCGGATAACTGTAACCAATGATCATCCTCCGCCATAAGAGCTTTGCCTGACTCTTTCTCTTTGGCTAAGAGGGCCTTTCTTGTATAGTAGTCTGAATTTTTGACTACTGGAGATCTGCATTCCCGGGCATAGTGACCTGGTTTTCCACAGTTATAGCATTTCTGTTCAGATTCCTTCTTGGTTGATTTATCTGACTTCTCATATTTGTCAGACTTTCGTGCACTACTTTCTCCAGCCTTCTCATACTTATCCTTTTTCTCAACTTTCCTTGAGCCTGTTTTGTAGCGCATTTTGTTGTTTGTTGGCTTCCTGTAAAATTTCTTCTGAAATGCCTTTGTAAGCAGTGCCATCTGTTTTTTCATCTCTTCAATCTCTGAATCTGCAGATGAATCTGATGATTCTGATTCTGATGATGTACTGCTGATTACCGCTCTTTTCTCCTTTTTGAGCTTGTATTTATACTTTTTCTCCGCCAGTAGAGCTAGTGGATCAGCAGTTTCTTTTTCCGCTTTCTTCTTTCCAGATATTTTCCTCAAAACAACTTCTTGGTAGTTGTTGAGGTTTTCAAATAGCATATGAAAATCCATCTCCTCTATATCTTTCGTTTGTTGGATGATCATAGCATATTTTTCCCATTCTGGATTTAGGACATTTAAAAATTTGACATTGATGTCCAAGTTGGACTTCGTCACTCCGTTTCTTTTTACTTCACTTACCAGATTTACAAATCTGAGATAAGTGTTTTCCAGAAGTTCACCTTCACGGGCTCTAAAGTTCTCAAATGTCATTAGACTATTTCTAGCCCTATTAGTAGCAGCTCTGTCTGATCCCCGCATGATTTTGCATACTTCATCCCAGATGGACTTAGCAATCTTTGTATTTGTCAGACAAGTGTATATTTCATTGGGGATTGAAATTAACAATAACTTTCTTGCAGTCTTGTCCCCTAACTTTCTCTTTTTCTGGGCCTCTGTTAGGTTTGTTACCTCAACAGTCCTTGGTGGTATTGGGGGATTGCCAGTCGGTACTCCTGGGATTGTTTCCATAAAGATTGCTGGTCCTTCAGTTAATGATTTCAACATTTCTTCAGACAAATCATGGAAACTTATAAATTCCAGAAACCACTCCCGCCATTGAACATATTCCCCTCTGTATAAGATTGGGGCTTTGGTTTCTGATCCCATAGCAAGTGCATCTTTAGACATGTTGATTTTTTTTTTTTGTTGGGAAACTTTGACCAAGATCAAATGAACTCCGAATGAGATTGAAAAATTTGATCACACCTTGAAACACAGATTAGTACTGAAATCTACAACACAATGACTTGTTAGTAGCACTAAGCAGTTTAAATCAAGCAGTGAATTGTGTTTGTATTAATGTGTGTGACAAACTTGAATGATTCTTGTGTTATGAGTGAAACTTGAATGAATATGGTATGTAAAACTCGATTGAGTTTATGGTAAAACTCGATTGAGTCTTTTATCAAACTCGATTGATTCTTTCAGTGAAACTCGATTGACCCTTTGATCAAACTTGGTATATAACAAAACTCGAATGAGTATATGACAAAACTCGAATGAGTATATGACAAAACTCGAATGAGTATATGTCAAAACTCGAATGAGTCTTGCACAACTCGAATGGGTCTTATAAGAAACTCGAATGTCTTATAAGAAACTCTTATAAGAAACTCGAATAGTCTTATAAGAAACTCGAATAGTCTTATAAGAAACTCGAATAGTCTTATAAGAAACTCGAATGAGTCTTATAAGAAACTCGAATAGTCTTATAAGAAACTCGAATAGTCTTATAAGAAACTCGAATGGTGTTGTTCTGAAATTCGAGTTTGTTAACAAAATGTTGTCAACTCGAATATCACAAGTTGTCAACTCGAATATTAGTTATACACAACTCGAATACCTAAGATAAGCAACTCGATTAACTAATGTACTCAACTCGATTAACTAAGGTACTCAACTCGAATTACTAAGGTATTCAACTCGAATTACTAAGGTATTCGAATTACTAAGGTATTCGAATTACTAAGGTACTCAACTCGAATTACACACAGGATGTGTATATTTCGAGTTTCTTAGTATTTTCAGGTTTTACAAGTCTGAAATTCAGATTAAAACCAAATTTTACCCAATTTCACTCAAATTGTAATCGAAGGTAAGGTTTTTGAATACAAACTCTTTTTGTTAAACACTTTTGTGCAAAAATGGATCTAAGTCTGAGTTTTTCAATAGAACAGTAACCGTTTTTGAACTTTTCAAAATTTCAGAAAATTCCTTAGATCTTTTTCTGTGTTTTGAAAATCAAATCAAGTTTATATTCAATTGATTCGTCTTTGAATCCTTAACCTTCGATCCAATTATCACTTACAATGATCAACAGAATCAAAACCCCTAGTGATTTTAGGGTTTTTTCGAAAAAAAAAACTCAAGAACACGAAGAACAGTTTCAATCTCAAACAGAATAATTCATTCCTAAGTCTCTGATACCAATTGTGAAAAGTAGTTTCTACCAATTCAATCAACACAATGCAATTAATAAGAACAATAAATGTAATCAATACTAACCGAATGATTTGATTGAAGAACTTGATGATTACAGAATGATCAACTGAAATATCCTTCTTCGTACAGTGCTGCCTTTTCTAAATTGAATGCGTACAAAAAGAAGTTTCTGACAGATCTCTTTTTAAATCTAGAAAGTCAAAATGACTATTTATACAAAATTACAAACTATAAGGAAATTACACATTAAGTCCCTAGACTTTGATATTTCATCAACTAAAACATATTCCAACATTATCATTATTATAAAAATTATTATTATTATTATTATTTATTGATTTAACTTTTTACATATTAATTTATTTGTTTATTAAGTTTCCTATATTTTAATATATTTTTCAATTTAACCTATCTGTTTTTTTATTTTTTCTGCACCAAAAGATTCAACCTATTCTGATTTTATGTTTTGGAAAACGAAAGTAAATACAAACAATTCTGTTATTAGTTTTTGCAAATGAAAAAATTATGAATAATTCTGATTTTCAGTTTTTCCAAACAAAAAAATCATTTTATTTTTCTAGTTTTTCAAACCAAACCATTACCTTTTATTTTTTTTTGTCCGAACGAAAAACTACGAACCATTACGTTTTAAAGTTTTTTTAAAAAAATGAAATAGTGTGTAGCCTTTTTGTTCGGAAAAACAAAAAAAATGAAATGGTTTGTAGTTTTTTAAAATTGAAAAAAGTTAAAAACGTAATGATTAGAATAGCATAAAAACGGAACAAAAAATAGACTATTTCATTTTTTGAAAAATCGTATTTTGTACCTTTGGAAAAAGCAAAAAAATCAAAATGAGTCTATTTTTTGTTCGCTTTTTATGTTATTTAAATCATTACGTTTTAAACTTTTTTCAATAGTAAAAAACTAAAAACCATTCCATTTTCTTAGTTTTTCCAAACAAAAAGGCTACACCCTATTTCATTTTTTTAAACAACTTTAAAGCGTAATGGTTCGTAGTTTTTCGTTCGGAGAAAAAAATAAAAGGTAATGGTTTGGTTGAAAAACTAGAAAAATAAATTGATTTTTGTTTGGAAAAACAGAAAATCAGAATTATTCATGGTTTTTTCGTTTGCAAAAACTAATAACAGAATTGTTTGTATTTATTTTTGTTTTCCAAAACAAAAAATCAGAATGAGTTGAATTTTTTGGTGCAGAAAAAAAAATAAAAAACGGATTGGTCTTCGTAGCTTTTTACGTTTTAAAATGAAAAAACTTAAAACATGTATGGTTAGTAACTTCTGTTCGTTTGAAAAACAAATAAAAGCTTATGGTTCAAAATTTTTTTGTTTGGAAACTACAATATAAAATGATTGTATTTTTCATTTGAAAAAGCTAAAAAAGGAAATGGATTCTAATTTGATACAATTGTTTATAATAAAAAAAATAATTAAATTTGTAATTTAAATTATAAAATATATTAAAATATAGGAAACTCAATAACCAAAAAATTAATACATAAAAAGTTAAAATAATAATAATAATAATAATAATAATAATAATAAATAATAGTTATAATAATAATAATAATAAAATAATAATAAAAGAGTTAAATAAAAAAAATTTATTTGAAGGACCAAAACTAAAATGAACAACAAACTTGAGGGACCAAAATGTTATAAAAGAAAAGGGTAAAATGGTCATTATAAAAGATTTAGCCACTTGTTTGTTAAAGTTAACGGCAGAGGAACCATTTTTGCAAGTAAACAGTGATAATAAGGAATGTTTATGCAAAATTGAAACTACAGGGACCGTATCCAAAGTTTTATGCAAACCACAGGGACCATTTATGTAATTTACTCAAAAATTTAAATTATATCTATCCAAAGCTAATATAATCTAGAGTTAATTACAAAAATGGTCCCTGTGGTTTGTTCTAAAATTTGGATTTGGTCCCTAAACTTTCAATTTTGCAAAAACGGTCCTTATTTTCATAGTTTGTTTGCAATTTTGGTCCCTCAACCTATTAACTTTTCTAATATGACCAATTTACCCTTATGTTGATGCAAACTATAGGGACCATTTCTATAATTAGTTTTTAACTCTTTTTAATCTTAATTAAATAAATTATTTTTTAGTGTTACTTAACTTTAATAAACTATAAAAAATAGAAAAGAATTATTTTATTATTTATGTTGATTCATAAATGTTTTAAATATTTTTAGTCTTAATTAATTTTAATATATGTAACATCCCAAATTTTAAGTACATGTAATTTGCAATTATTAAGACTCAATTATTTGTATTACTGAATATTATATCAATTTAAGTTAAATTTTGATCATATTATCAATTAAATGAGAAAGATACAAAGTTGAGGGGTATAATATGCAATTGGGTCAAAATAGCAAATAAAAGAGAGAATAACTCTCATTTCTATCAACTCACTTTCTCTCTCTACACTCTCTCGTCTCCCTCTCCCTCTCTCACTAAAACCCACGGGTTTTTATCAAAAACCCCAAGAACATCGAATTTGAAGCAGAAAAGTTGGAATCTAGTTGGAAATTAGAAGCTATAACTACTACAATCATTGAATTGAGGTAAACATCTCTCTATATTTCGAATTAGTGATGATTTGGGGTCGGTTTTCATAAAAAAAAAAAAAACCGAATCATAAGATTGATGTTGCAAATGTTGTTGCATGTTAGATATTATTGAGGAAATGTTAAAATCGAGCATGTGTAATGTAGTATACCAAATTTCAGAATCAGATTCACACTCTAAGTATGATTTCTGAAATTAAGTGTGTGTTTTAGTGTGTGTTCTTCGAGACATGTAGAAAAAATGGACCCAAATGGGTTGTTTTGGTATACAAATGTTATGTTATAAGTTGAAATAGTGTATTTAAGCTCACAATTACAATATTAGACTCAAAGCATGCAAAAATGGTCAAAAACATAATTCTGGAAAATATTAGAAAAATTTATAAGTATGAACTCGGATTCATATGGACCGAATTCGGACCATCCGAATTCGGGTCCTGTTCAACTATTTCGGACCAAAGTTCCAATCCGGACCATTAGCAATTTCGGACCTTGCTAATCCGGATGCCTCCTAATTCGGACAAATGCCAATTTCGGATTACTCAATTTCGGACTTAATCAATTTCGGACCATCACCTACTTCGGACCCTGTCCCAAATTCGGACCCCAACACCCATTTCGGACCAATAGTGATTCGGACCATCCGAATTCGGATGTGGTCCGAAATCAGCACAATTATACTTAGATTTTCAGAATACAATTTTTAAGCAATTACTGACACATGTTCACTATTACACTTACATTACAGATCATTGTGGTGTTATCAAAACACACATTGATTCAGGATCAAGTCACAAAACCAATCACTGTGAGTTGTAGATTATCATTCGAACATTTATTGTTTTTACATTCGTGTTTATACATTCAATGGCATGTTCACATTGTTCATATACATCATTTGGCACTCAAGATTACTTTGTTGTTATGATGCACACTCGTACTTGACATGTAACACACATGTAGCCAGCGTTCAATTGAAAGTGCATCTATTTACATCATGCTTGCACTGCATGATCATTACTTCACAATCTGATGCGACCTGGACTGGGGCTGACAGCAGGCCACTGTCGGGGACTGATCATCCCACTCGTATCCCATCAGGTTCGGCACATCCCCGATCAGCATATTGAACTGCCACCCCATGCTAGCACTGCATGGTTTACTCACACATTGAGGCTTTCACTGCCGTTTTTACATACATGGGGCTTACACTGCCCATGGTTAAGCATTGCATGTAAAGAAATATTTGTTGTATGCATAATCTGTTATCTCACTAAGCATTTAGCTTACTGTTGACTCATATTGTTTTCAGGCAAAGGCAAGAGTGTTGTGGGACCTTCATCTTAAGCAATCCATTTCTTATCTCGGTGACCATAGAAGCTAATTGGTATATGGACAATGTAGCTTTGGGGCTGGGATTTGTTACTATTAAACATTATTGATGATGTAATAGCTAGATTTAATCACTGTAGTCATGTACTTTACTTTGCTTTAGTGTTGATTTGCTTAATTCTAATTTAAGTATTCAATTTCAATTATCATGATTATTCATTGGGTTGTTTGTCGATCCTGGTGATTGCTCCAATTATATCATTAATTAACAAGGACGTCACAGTTTGGTATCAGAGAATTAGTTTGAGGTTTCAAGTGTCCGCGAGGACTTGGACTCAAACTTAGGTTATGATATTAGAATGAACTTCTAAGTAATGATCTGAACTAAGATAGGATTGACATGCACACGGGGAAACACACAGGGTAACTGTACACTTAGGACTTACAAATAAATGTTCTAAATATAAGTTGTTATATTTCAGAACATGTCAGGAGACGATATGACTCCTCAGCAAATGTTCCAGATGATGCAAGCTCTCATGGAACAAAACAATGAGCTACAATCCAAACGAATGGCTGAGCAGGCTCAGTCATTTGCTGACCAATTAAGGGCCAGAGATGAGGCCGAGGCAAAACGAAAGGCCGATAAGCGAAAGAACAAGGAACAACAACAGGACGATCAAGAGGAAAGACAAGACACTGGGTCTTCTAACCGATCAAGGGGCTGTAGGTTTAAGGATTTCAAAAGTAACGGGGCTGTTACTTTTGATGGAACCGGTGATGCTGTGACTGCATTGGAATGGATCACCACCACGGAACGAACTTTCAGGATCAGCGACTGCGCTGATAAAGACATGGTCCGCTTTGCAACCGCTATGTTTGCAAGGGACGCTGTTATGTGGTGGGATGCCATGACGCATGTGTTGACGATGGAGGTAGTGTCGCATATGTCCTGGAACGAGTTCAAGGAAGTATTCTCCCAGCAATACTGTCCTACTGATGAGAAGCGCCGTCTAGAGGCGAAGTTCCTGAATCTGACTCAAGGAACGAAAACGGTTACACAATATGCCGTTGAGTTCACTCGATTGAGTCTGTTCGCACCCCATCAAGTAGACACAGAAGAGAGGAAGATAGCCCGGTTTGAGGCCGGACTAGATTATGAGATACGTCGAACCATGAGTGGGGTTCGGTATACAACGTTTGCTGGATTACTCGAGGCTGCTCGGAATGTGGAGCAGATTGTCCTGTTATCCGGATATGTCATAGGTTCAGCCGCCGCACCACCGACTCAACCGTCGCCGCCAAAAAGGCAGCGGGAGTCTGGATCCTCCCGATTCTCTCCCCAATCTCATCAACAATCATCATCACCCAAGAAGGGAAGGGCCTTCTCGGCCAGTTCAGAAATGAGGGACTGCAGGAGGTGCAGGAAAGCGCACTCTGGGGAGTGCAAGACTCAGGATATGTATTGTTTCTGCTGTGGGCAGAAAGGCCATCACTGGGAGCATTGTCCACGAAAAGATGATGCATGCTACAACTGCCACAGACTTGGCCATTTCTCAAGGGACTGCCCGAAACCCCCACGAGATCTGAATGCTCCACAATCAACAGCAAGATCTTCTGTAGCTTCCACAGCTCGCAGGGATCAATCTCATAGGGCTCCAACAAGGGCATTCCAAATCACAGCTGAAGAAGCAAAGGATGACCCGGAGGTGGTCACTGGTACGTTTTATGTAAATTCAATTCCTGCACGTGTACTGTTTGACTCTGGAGCAAATCGTTCGTTTGTCTCCACTACATTTGCTCGTCAATTTAACATGCCAACTTCCAAACTGCAATTTGTACTTGACATAGAGACTGCTAGCAATATGTTAGTAAAAGCAGACAAAGTGTATAGGAATTGTACATTATTGGTAGAAGACGTAGTATTCAATATAGATCTGATCCCTATGGAGTTCGGGGAATTCGATATCATAGTAGGCATGGACTGGTTAGTTCATAACGAGGCCCAAATCGTTTGCAAGAAAAGAATGATCAAGATTACCACTCCCGAGGGCCGAGACATATGCATTTATGGTGATAGACACAAAGGCGACTTATGCCTTATTTCAATTGCAAAAGCCCGAAAGCACGTTGCCAAGGGTTGTTCAGCTTACTTAGCCTACGCTGTCGATGCAAAGGCTGAAGTTCAATCTCCTTCTACCGTTCCCGTTGTTTCTGAATTTCCAGATGTCTTTCCAGAAGATATCTCGGGATTGCCACCTGATCGCCAAGTGGAATTCCGCATTGACCTCATTCCTGGAGCTGCTCCAATGGCAAAGGCTCCGTACCGTTTAGCTCCTGCAGAAATGCAGGAAATGATGAAGCAGTTACAGGAGCTACTTGACAAAGGCTTTATCCGCCCAAGTTCATCTCCTTGGGGCGCTCCTGTTCTGTTCGTCAAGAAGAAGGATGGCACATTACGTATGTGCATCGACTACCGGGAACTCAACAAAGTCACAATCAAAAACAAATACCCATTGCCCCGGATTGATGATCTCTTCGACCAGTTACAAGGCGCAAGTTACTTCTCGAAGATTGATCTTCGTTCGGGTTATCACCAACTCAAAGTACATGATGACATTCCAAAGACGGCTTTCAGAACTCGTTACGGACACTACGAGTTTCTGGTAATGCCGTTCGGTCTTACTAATGCGCCGGCCGCTTTCATGGATCTCATGAATCGAGTCTGCCGGCCAATGCTCGACAAATCGGTCATCGTGTTCATCGATGACATTCTCATTTATTCAAAAACCGAAGAGGATCATGCAGCACATCTGCGAGAATTGCTAGAGTTGCTGCGCAAAGAGCGACTTTACGCCAAATTCTCTAAATGTGAATTCTGGTTGAGGCAGGTACGTCTCAACATTCGAAACAATTTCATGATCCTTATACTCAATCATAAACCCTTTGTTAACTTGTACTTACTCAATATTCAATTCAGATCCAGTTCTTGGGGCACGTGATATCTGGTGCTGGGATTGCTGTTGATCCTGCAAAGATCGAAGCTATCCAGAACTGGGAATCACCCCGCAACGCCTCAGAGATTAGGAGTTTTCTGGGATTGGCTGGTTACTACCGCCGATTCATCAAAGACTTCTCCAAAATCGCCGTTCCTCTCACTAAGCTTACTCGCAAGAACGCGACCTTCTTTTGGGGAGAAGAACAACAAATAGCTTTTGACAAACTGAAGAGTCTGCTAAGTGAAGCACCTGTGTTAGCCCTGCCTGAAGGGAACGAAGACTTTGTTGTCTATACAGATGCAACAGGCACGGGTTTAGGTGCTGTTCTAATGCAAAGAGGAAACGTCATAGCTTATGCTTCTAGACAACTCAAACCGCATGAGAAAGATTACTCTACTCATGATCTAGAGCTAACTGCTGTGACTTTCGCTCTCAAATTATGGAGACACTACTTGTATGGAACCAAGTGTCAGCTCTACACCGACCACAAAAGTTTGAAGTACATATTCAGTCAGAAGGACTTGAATATGAGGCAAAGAAGGTCAATGGAGCTGATCAAAGATTACGACTGTGAAATTCTATATCACCCGGGGAAGGCCAACGTAGTGGCCGATGCCTTAAGCAGAAAAGCGTATTGCAAGGCATACTGCTATGCCTTGACTTCCACGATACTGACTTCAACGATCATAGACGATGTAAGAGCTGCTCAGTTGCAGGCCCTAAAAGAAGAGAATGTTAAAGATGAAGATATCAGAATACAGTTGCCATTAATGCAAGATGATGGAACTGGATTAAAGGGTATTTATGGCAGAGTGTGGGTTCCTAAGTTCGGGAACATGCGGGAAGTGATACTTGAAGAGGCTCATCAATCTAAATTCTCAATTCATCCTGGCAGCACAAAAATGTACAACGACCTGAAGGCCGACTTCTGGTGGCCAGGATTGAAAAGAGATGTCGGTCAGTATGTTGAAAGGTGCAGAACATGTCGACTAGTCAAAGCCGAGCACCAGCAACCCTATGGTAGTATGCAACCTCTTCCTATCCCTGAATGGAAGTGGGACCATATTACTATGGACTTCGTAACGAAGCTGCCCAAGACTCGTCGTCAACATGATGCCATTTGGGTCATTGTTGACCGATTGACAAAATCTGCTCACTTCATTCCAATCCGAGAAACTTATTCACTCGACCGTCTTGCCCAGATCTACGTAAACGAAATCGTTATTAGGCATGGTGTGCCTAAGTCTATTGTCTCCGACCGAGATAGTAGATTCACTTCCAACTTCTGGGCTGCTCTACAACAGGGTCTTGGTACTCGTATCGCAATGAGTACTGCATATAGACCTCAATCAGACGGGCAAAGTGAGAGAACAATTCTGACTCTCGAAGACATGCTCCGAGCCTGTGTCATGGATTTGGGTGGTAACTGGGACGATCACCTCCCACTGGTTGAATTCTCCTACAACAATAGTTACCATTCCACTATCAAGATGGCACCGTTCGAGTTTCTATACGGAAGAAAATGTAGGACTCCAACCTGTTGGAGGGAAACAGGAGAAACTCCAATAGCCGGTCCTGCTTTGCTGCAAGAAACCAATGAAAAGATACAACTCATTCGGCAGTACATGAAAACGGCACAAGATCGGCAAAAGAACTACCACGATCGCCGACACAAAGCAATAGAATTTCAAAAAGATGATTGGGTCTACTTGAAGGTTTCCCCAATGAAAGGAGTCACAAGATTCGTAAAGCGAGGAAAGCTATCGCCTCGATTCATAGGACCCTTCAAGATACTAGAAAGAATTGGGAATCAGTCCTATCACTTGGACTTGCCGGAAGAGTTATCAGGAGTTCACCCGGTCTTCCACGTTGGATACTTAAGAAAAAGTCTGGTACCCGAGAGGGAACCATGGACTGATCACTCGGACATTAAGATTGACGAACGGCTAAGGTTCGTTGATGAGCCGGAGTGCATTTTAGAGACAAAAGTCAAGAAACTACGAAATAAGGAAATCAGGATGGTGCTGGTCAAGTGGAAGCATCATCGGGGAGCTAATCATACTTGGGAATCGGAAGAAGACATGAAGACTAAGTACCCAAGTTTGTTTAGCACAGCATGACTTCGCGGACGAAGTATAGGCGTGGTGGAGCCCATGCTGTAACATCCCAAATTTTAAGTACATGTAATTTGCAATTATTAAGACTCAATTATTTGTATTACTGAATATTATATCAATTTAAGTTAAATTTTGATCATATTATCAATTAAATGAGAAAGATACAAAGTTGAGGGGTATAATATGCAATTGGGTCAAAATAGCAAATAAAAGAGAGAATAACTCTCATTTCTATCAACTCACTTTCTCTCTCTACACTCTCTCGTCTCCCTCTCCCTCTCTCACTAAAACCCACGGGTTTTTATCAAAAACCCCAAGAACATCGAATTTGAAGCAGAAAAGTTGGAATCTAGTTGGAAATTAGAAGCTATAACTACTACAATCATTGAATTGAGGTAAACATCTCTCTATATTTCGAATTAGTGATGATTTGGGGTCGGTTTTCATAAAAAAAAAAAAAACCGAATCATAAGATTGATGTTGCAAATGTTGTTGCATGTTAGATATTATTGAGGAAATGTTAAAATCGAGCATGTGTAATGTAGTATACCAAATTTCAGAATCAGATTCACACTCTAAGTATGATTTCTGAAATTAAGTGTGTGTTTTAGTGTGTGTTCTTCGAGACATGTAGAAAAAATGGACCCAAATGGGTTGTTTTGGTATACAAATGTTATGTTATAAGTTGAAATAGTGTATTTAAGCTCACAATTACAATATTAGACTCAAAGCATGCAAAAATGGTCAAAAACATAATTCTGGAAAATATTAGAAAAATTTATAAGTATGAACTCGGATTCATATGGACCGAATTCGGACCATCCGAATTCGGGTCCTGTTCAACTATTTCGGACCAAAGTTCCAATCCGGACCATTAGCAATTTCGGACCTTGCTAATCCGGATGCCTCCTAATTCGGACAAATGCCAATTTCGGATTACTCAATTTCGGACTTAATCAATTTCGGACCATCACCTACTTCGGACCCTGTCCCAAATTCGGACCCCAACACCCATTTCGGACCAATAGTGATTCGGACCATCCGAATTCGGATGTGGTCCGAAATCAGCACAATTATACTTAGATTTTCAGAATACAATTTTTAAGCAATTACTGACACATGTTCACTATTACACTTACATTACAGATCATTGTGGTGTTATCAAAACACACATTGATTCAGGATCAAGTCACAAAACCAATCACTGTGAGTTGCAGATTATCATTCGAACATTTATTGTTTTTACATTCGTGTTTATACATTCAATGGCATGTTCACATTGTTCATATACATCATTTGGCACTCAAGATTACTTTGTTGTTATGATGCACACTCGTACTTGACATGTAACACACATGTAGCCAGCGTTCAATTGAAAGTGCATCTATTTACATCATGCTTGCACTGCATGATCATTACTTCACAATCTGATGCGACCTGGACTGGGGCTGACAGCAGGCCACTGTCGGGGACTGATCATCCCACTCGTATCCCATCAGGTTCGGCGCATCCCCGATCAGCATATTGAACTGCCACCCCATGCTAGCACTGCATGGTTTACTCACACATTGAGGCTTTCACTGCCGTTTTTACATACATGGGGCTTACACTGCCCATGGTTAAGCATTGCATGTAAAGAAATATTTGTTGTATGCATAATCTGTTATCTCACTAAGCATTTAGCTTACTGTTGACTCATATTGTTTTCAGGCAAAGGCAAGAGTGTTGTGGGACCTTCATCTTAAGCAATCCATTTCTTATCTCGGTGACCATAGAAGCTAATTGGTATATGGACAATGTAGCTTTGGGGCTGGGATTTGTTACTATTAAACATTATTGATGATGTAATAGCTAGATTTAATCACTGTAGTCATGTACTTTACTTTGCTTTAGTGTTGATTTGCTTAATTCTAATTTAAGTATTCAATTTCAATTATCATGATTATTCATTGGGTTGTTTGTCGATCCTGGTGATTGCTCCAATTATATCATTAATTAACAAGGACGTCACAATATACTATAATCAAAGTGTAAACCAATCAAAATTTATAATCGAAAATGTCATTTATGTTTAGAAATTATTTTTTAAAGGTTTCATAAATAATAAATTTTTTCTTTATAATTATTTATACTGGTTCATACATTTATAATTAAAAATATTTATTTGATCAAACCACAAAGACCATTTATGTAATTCACTCTACTTTATTTTTAGTGTTAATTAACTTTAATAAATTATTAAAGAAATTAGTTATGAGCTAACAGTTTAATTAAAGTTAAAATTATTAAAGAACTTAAATAAATAAAAAATTAACGTTTAATTTGACCGAGTTAAAAAAACCTTCAAAATGGTCTAAGACAATCAAATTTTTTATTTAACGTATCAATTATTTTATCGTTTTAATTTTTAATTACACCAAAAACGATTTAAAATTTTAGGTCCATATAACATCTTTGAGATTCATGATTAACAACTTTTATCATCAAACTTGGTTTGTCAGACCTTTACATAAAAATCAAGAAATATAAATAGGTTTTTAATTTTTTTTCATCTTTCAATTTGACTTTTCATTTAATCCGATTAAATCGACACCTTAAAAATTTAAACCATTTAGATTTATCACTTTACCATTATCACCTTGCTTTGATATAAATGTGAACAGTTTTTAAAATAGAATCTTTGGCCGATTTTATTTAAGAAGAAAGTAAAATATTTGACCAACAAACATATTTTTATTATAAATTTATGAACTAACATAAATAATTATAGAGTCAAATATTTTTATAATATTTTATACACGAAACTTCTAGAAAATAGTTTCTAAACATAAATGATTTTTTCGATTATAAATTTTGATTGGTTTACACTTTGATTATAATAAATTAAAATTAATTAAGACTAAAAATATCTAAATCATTTATGAACCAACATGAATAATTAAATAATTCTTTTATTTTTTTATAGTTTATTAAATTTAAGTAACACTAAAAAATAATTTATTTAATTAAGAATAAAAAAGAGTTAAATAATTAATTGTAGAAATGGTCCCTATAGTTTGCATCAAAATAAGGGTAATTTGGTCATATTAGAAAAGTTGATAGGTTGAGGGACCAAAATTGCAAACAAACTATGAAAATAAGGACCGTTTCTGCAAAATTGAAAGTTCAGGGACCAAATCCAAATTTTAGAACAAACCACAGGGACCATTTTTGTAATTAACTCTATAATCTATTTTTGAATTCAAATCAAATCAAATAAAATCTAGAGTAAATTACATAAATGGTCCCTGTGGTTTGCATAAAACTTTAGATATGGTCCATGTGGTTTCAATTTTGCATAAATGGTCCTTATGTACACTGTTTACTTGTAAAAATGGTCCCTTTGCCGTTAACTTTAACAATCAAATGGTTAAATCTTTTATAATGACTATTTTACCCTTTTCTTTGATAACATTTTGGTCCCTCAAGTTTGTAGTTTATTTTAGTTTTGGTCCCTCAAGTTAATTTATTTATTTAACATTATTATTATTATTATTATTGTTATTATTATTATTATTATTATTATTATTATTATTATTATTAATTTAACTTTTTAGTATTAATTTTTTTTGTTTATTAAGTTTTCTATATTTTAATATATTTTTTAATTTAAATTACAAACTTAATAAATTATTTATTATAAAAAACTGTATCAAATTAGAATTTATTTTCTTTTTTAGCTTTTTCGAGTGAAAAAATACAAACATTTTATATTGTAGTTTTCCAAACCAAAAAATTTTGAACATTAAGCTTTTATTTGTTTTTTCAAACGAAAAGAAGTTACTAACCGATTTTTTGTTTTGGAAAACGAAAATGAATACAAACAATTCTGTTATTAGTTTTTGCAAACGAAAAAACTACAACTAATTTTGATTTTCAGTTTTTCCAAACAAAAAAAATCATTTTTCTATACCTTTTATTTTTTTTCTCTAAACGAAAAACTACGAACCAATACGTTTTAAAATTTTTTTCAGAAAAATGAAATAGTGTGTAGCCTTTTTGTTCGGAAAAACTAAAAAAAAATGGAATGGTTTGTAGTTTTTTACGATTGGAAAAAAGTGAAAAACGTAATGATTAAAATAACATAAAAATCTAACAAAAAAATAGACCCTTTTTGATATTTTAGCTTTTTCCAAACGTACATAATACGCTTTTATTAAAAATAAAATAGTCTACTTTTTTGTTCGATTTTTATGTTATACTAATCATTACGTTTTTAACTTTTTCCAATCATAAAAAACTACAAGTTATTCCATCCTTTTTAGTTTTTCCGAACAAAAAGACACATTGTTTCATTTTTTGAAAAAAAACTTTAAAACGTAATGGTTCGTAGTTTTTCGTTTGGAGAAAAAAAATAAAAGGTAATGGTTTGGTTCGAAAAACTAGAAAAATAAAATGATTTTTTTTTTGTTTGGAAATATTGAAAATTAGAATTATTCGTAGTTTTTTCGTTTGCAAAAATTAATAACAGAATTGTTTGTATTTATTTCATTTTCAAAAACAAAAAACCGGAATGTGTTGAATCTTTTGGTGCAGAAAAAACAAAAACCAGATTGGTTTTCGTAGCTTTTTACATTTAGAAAATGAAAAATTTAAAACATGAATGATTAGTAACTTTTTTCCGTTTGTAAAAACAAATAAAAGCTTAAGGTTCAAATTTCTTTGGTTTGAAAAACTACAAAATAAAATTTTTGTATTTTTTTTCATTCGAAAAAGCTAAAAAAATGAAATGGATTCTGATTTGTTACTATTGTTTATAATAAAATAAATAAATAAGTTTATAATTTAAATTATAATATATATTAAAATATAGGAAACTTAATAAACAATAAATTAATATGCGAAAAGTTAAATTAATAATAAATAATAATAACAATGATGATGATGATGATGATGATGATCATAATAATAATAATAATAATAATAATAATAATAATAATAATAATAATAATAAATAATGAGTTACATAAAAAAATTTACTTGAGGGACCAAAACTAAAATGAACTACAAACTTGAGGGACCAAAATGTTATCAAAGAAAAGGGTAAAATGGTCATTATTAATGATTTAACTATTTGATTGTTAAAGTTAACGGCAGAGGGACCATTTTTGCAAGTAAACAGTGAACATAAGGACCGTTTATGCAAAATTGAAACCACAGGGACCGTATCCAAAGTTTTATGCAAACCACAGGGACCATTTATGTAATATAATACTCTACTAACTTATTAATTATAATATAATATAATATAATAAAAGTTTTAAAAAAATATAAGAAAATAATTACTATTTATGTATATTTAGAAATATATAAAATAACAGGTCATAATAAATAATAATATCATTCTTATATACTTTTTGTTTAAAAAAATAATATTTATACATTTACCTTTTAAATTCATTATATTTTATATATATTAAAAATATCCGCGTAATACGCAGGTAATAAACTAGTAATCTATTACATGCGACATCTCTTTAGATTAACCTATCTCTATTCTGCCACACACAATGCTTACTCCTACGCAATCGTGATGTCGGTACAAGCTACATTATCTACACTAAAAACACAAATTGTGTAGAAATTAACTTGATTGCATATACTGGTAAAAATACGACACATTGTTCCATACTTATAATTTTGTTCTTTTTAAATGTGTGATTGCATAAATTGTATCGAAATTATCTTGATCAAACATTGTTGCATACTTATAAATTGGTTGTTCTTTTAAAATGTGATCGCAAAAATTGTGTTGAAATTAACATGAATATATATATAGATTTAAGTTTAATGGAGTCTCATATTAGAGTGGAGTCCTAGAGTCCATACACTACAAAAAAACCTCATTCAGCGACATCTTTAGTGATATGTATTTAAAATGTCACAAACTAGTGTTGACATTAGAGACATGTTTTGGGACGAAGATGTCATCAACGTCGTTACGTACGTCGCTACTTTTAGTAACATCCACGCACAAGTCACTATGCATGTCGTTAATTTTGTGACATAAACTCACAAGTTGTTATACACGTCACTAATTTTGTGACATTCATATATAGGACACTATATGTGTCGCTGAATTTGCAACACACACACATGTCACTAAGTGTGTCGCTGATTCTGTGACCTTTATATTCAAGACACAATGTGTGTCTCTAAAGTTGTGATATATACACACATGTCACTACATGTGTAGCTGATTTTGTGACGTTTATATACAAGACATTGTATGTGTCGCTGAATTTGTGACATACGTACGCAGTCACTAACAATGTCTCTCAATATGTCTAAAAATGTTGTTTATTAATCCTAATTTTCATATACAATCAGTATTTTGGAAATAAAAGATAAAATTAATTATGTTTAAACACAAAATAAAAAAAACATATACCTTTTTGTTATAAATAATATTCAGATGGTAGAAATAAAAAAAAAGTGAATGTTTTAAAGGAAGATAAAAACACAATGGGTTATGTTAGTGATTCCAGAGTCCTCAATTTCAGCCTTTCAGGCCATCGGTCTCTTTCTCTCTACTCTCGATCGCCCTCTCCTTTGTCTTCACTCCGCCACCGCCACCGCCTTGGCTCCGGCTCCGGCTATTACTCCTACTCCAGCTACACATCCGTGCGCCCTGTGCTCGTTGCTCCATACATATTACTAATCGAGCCCTAAAATTACCGATTTATGCTCTTCTGCGTTGTTTCCGCTCTCCTTCGCTTACAATGCTTGTTCTCTGCTAATGGTCTCAATCTCTTAGGTACATTTGGTGTTTATTTTGGATTAATAATCTTATATGTTAAGTTTGATGAATGAATCATGATTTAAGCCTTGAAATGAAAACTGAAGAGATGATTCTGAAGCTGTTTATAATAAACTCTGGACATGAATTAAAAAGCTTGCTAATGTTTCTTTGACAGAAATTATCGAAATTAATATGGATAGGCCTGAAGCTAAAAATGCACTTGGGAAGGATTTGATGAGGGGATTGCAGAATAGCTTTGAAGCTATAAGCATGGTAGTAATTGTTTATTGAATCACTTATTATATGTTTATGTTGAATCCGTGACTTATTATCTGTTTATGTTTTATCTCGTTCAGTTTTCACTTGTGATTTGATTATGTTGAATCCTGCATGTGCCTATCTCAGATCGTCTCTCACTCTGCGGATTTAAGTTGATCAATTTCTTGGTTAATTTGTTCGAATAAGGTATCAATTGGTTTCCTTCTTGCAAGTTGTTTTTCTTGGGTCATATGTAGAGGGTTTTACAAATACTGTTGCACTCGTTTGATCCTAATATGAAATTTGTTGTGTCTCTGTTTTATCATATTTTTTGTTGTTAGTATGCGATTGTGTTGATTTGTATATGAATGACTAGATTTTTATTCTCTTTGAGATTAGGTAATGCCTAGATTTGTAATTATGTGCTGTGATTTGGGATTTGAGATTGATTGGTTTGCCTCTCAAAGGAAACATAGTTGTGTTTTAATTTGGGATTTGTGTATACTATGCTCTATATATGTAACCCTTTTTTCAGATAAGAGGTCTACTGTTGTTGTTGCCTTTGCCCCTTAAACTTTCATGCACATCGATTTTAAAGGGTGTTAGGACATGGATTTTGTAATTTGAACATAATACGATCATCAAGTGTTTAAAGCCGAAACATAGCTGTGTAATTTCATATTTATCTTTTGCAATTTCAAAACATACATATACATTCTCTTCTTGTCACTCCTTTTTGCAAGTGATTTCTCTAACTAATGCATCAAACAAAATATGTAGTTTCAAATATGATGATATGTCGTGTATAAATTAGTCCGATGGCCGAGGGCTTTTGGCCAAGGGCCAAGCCAAGTCCGAGTGGTTTGTTGTGACTGTTGGGGCTGCTGTCGAGCTCCTATTTTACACCCACAATCACAACACCAATACCTATAGTCCCTGCATGTTTTAAGGATCAATTTTTATGCTACTTTTTGTCCTAAATTCCCCCAAACGCTATTGCATTTTTGACTATTTTATCTCTACCTCGAGACATTAAGTCTCGGTGTCTGTCGCCTCATAAATACAGCAGCAACAACAACCTTACTATTTATATGGGAAGCAAAACAAAAGAAACGAAGGATCAATGGCGAATTAATGCAGAGTGATGAACACACACATGACTCACATGTACATAGCTATCCCATAACTACATGTCTTCTGTCCATTCCACACCCCAAGACTTACATCTCTTGGGGTATGTCAGTCTGTCTATATATATATATATATATACATATATATATATATATATATATATATATATATATATATATATATATATATATATATATATATATATATATATATATATATATATATATATATATATATATATATATATATAGAGGGAAGTTCAATGGAAAACCACAATGCACCTGAAAACTTGTGAAAATCGCACTGCACTGCCACAAATGCATCAAATTTCCCGCGTGATGCATCAAAATCCCGCGTCATGCATCAAATTTCTGGCGTGATGCATCAAAATCCCGCGTGATGCATCATTTTATTTACGATCATGCCACCGCGTTTTTCATGAAATGCATCAAATCGGACGGTTTGCGTAGGTTTCCATAGTTTTCCGGTGCATAGTGGTTTTCCATTGAACCCACCCCTATATATATATATATATATATATATATATATATATATATATATATATATATATATATATATATATATATATATATATATATATATATGTTAACAGCAAATAGAAAGAATGGAGGGAGAATCATGGGATAGGAATGTAGAATGCGTGAATACAACTGAGCACGCCCCTGATCCACCCAATAGCGCTGTTGTTTCTGTCCTCTTATACACTGCCCACCCCGAGACTTATTAATCTCAGGGTCCCAATGCTTGCATACCCCACTCACTTATACTTGGTACTATTTTAAGTCTTAGAGTCCCCTGTTGTAGTGCTGATTCTCAGCATCCCCTCCATCCAGAATAAGTCTCGGAGTCTCTGAATTAAGTGCAAGTCTCTGAGTTCTTGCTACTGTCCAGCCTTATGCCTCCCACCCCCACAGCAGCATCAAGCACAGTCACTAGGAGGGAACAACCGCAGCAGGTCACATGTCTCGGACTCATCTTTATAAGGGAATTAAATCTCTGAGTCCTTTAGTCGCCTCTATTCAGCCCTTTTTAATGTCTAAAAACTCAATTGAAACATCACACATAAGCACACAAATTAAAATTGAGCGGTGGTAGCTTTTTATAAGATCAAATTTATTGTTTTCTTCTTTAAATTAATTGAGCCTGAATGTTGATCACTTTCTTTTGGTCATGGTTTTTTTTTTTTTGGGGTAGAATCAAATGGATCAAAGTCGGGACGCTATCTAATGGCTTTATTCTCTATCAGTTGGCATTTCTGCTTTGCCACCCAGGCTATTTAACAACTTCAATGTTTAAGTTGGTGCTATTTCTGTGTACATTAATCTTTTTCTATCGTTGCTTGAATATTTGTTAATCCTTAGGAACTCCAAGTTAGAAAACTTATGAGACTTTCTTATGTTTGTGGTGATGGTAGCAGTTTTGTGGTCATCTAAAGAGCAACATATTTTGTTCTAATATGAGTCATCTGAAAGAGCAATTTTGATCACTTATGGGGCTGCCTTCAGTCTAGGATTGGACAAAAACATGGATTTTGTTTTATGTATATTTTGGAGCTCTAAGAATTACATATATGGTATAATATTGAAACATTTATTACATTAGTTTTGCATAAAGATTATCTTGCATTGCAGGTTTCAGATGCTTGGGGTAGGATTCTATAAAAAGCCAATTGCAACATTGGATTTTCATTGTTATATCCTCCATCATGATGGCATATAACTTATGCTACTACACTTTAGTGAAATATTCATATGTTCTTTTAATGTATAGTCTTAAAGTTATGTTTCTAGGATAAATAAGTTTTGTTAATGATTTGTGAAAGACTAGTATATAGTATATTTGGATCCATAGTTTAAAGTTTGAAACATCTTTTGACCTTCATGGTTTATATTCTGTCGGGTAGTGCTAGCACTATATGCTCCTACCTTCGGCAAAAAGGAATAGCTTCCTGAATGTTCGCCTTCGCTTCCTAAAGTTCAACAACATCAGGGTTAGGATCATGCTTCCTGTTATCATGCTTCCTGATGAACAGGTTTCATCTTTAATACACTTTGTTTAGGCAGAAAATAATGCATTATTAGTATGATTTTACAAGCGTTCATTTCTGTTGGGAAATATTCTAAGTAGTTCAAGCTGTTAGTTAGACTTCTCAAACTGTTAGTAGAATTTCTATGAAAATACAAAGTTCATGCTGTTAGTTGAAGAATCTCGAGCTGTTAGTGTAAAAGTTCAAGTTGCCAGAGTAAATCAACTCAAGCTGCTCTGTTCAAGCTGTCAAGTGATTCAAGCTGCTCAACAGTTTCATAAACAGAAAGTGCTGATATTCAGGAAAAGATATCTACATGAAGATTCCAGCATATCTACTATCAGAGAAGTCATAGTCCTTCAAGGAAACAAATCAAGAAGCAATATAAATACATAGAATAGGTCTTTCTATTGTATAGGAGTTTTCTGCGTATTCAAGATTGTAATTGCTTTTTGTTTGAGTTTTCATAAGCCTCTAAGGTTGTAAAACCCTAAGAACAGTTTGTGTTCTTCGTCTAATCAAA
The DNA here is from genome assembly GCA_020465985.1 of Centrapalus pauciflorus. Lineage (NCBI taxonomy): Eukaryota > Viridiplantae > Streptophyta > Magnoliopsida > Asterales > Asteraceae > Centrapalus > Centrapalus pauciflorus. The sequence goes on from JAANYP010007298.1 coordinate 442,703, forward strand.
TAGATTAGAGGTGATTGTAATCATTGAAGTCAGCAATACAAGCAAATTTGATTTACTTATTTGTGTCTATTTGTTATGAGTTCTGAAAGCTTTTGTTAAAATAATTAAGTGTTATTCCGCAAACTTCTTAATTAAACTTTGATTCAAAGAAAGATTATTGATTTATACTCTGATAAATTCAAATCAGTTAGTCTTGGTTAATTAATTTCAGATCCTGACAAGTGGTATCAGAGCCACATGTCGTTATTTGTTTTTCAAAGTCGAAAGCTTTCTTTTTTATTTTTAATCTTTTGCAATGGAATTTGAAAATAGCAGCAGTGGATCTGGGCAAGGACTCAAAGTGCCTATGCTCAAGCCCACTGAGTTTGAGATGTGGAAACTCAGGATTCAACAACATATTCAATTCATTGATTATGCCATATGGGAAGCTGTTGAATTTCCTCCTGTAGTTGATCCAGAACTTGATGATGAGGGAAAACCAGTCAAAACTCCTCCAAAAACTGAACTTGAAAGAAAGACTAGAATGAATGAAGTAAAAGCTCTTACACTTTTACAAATAGCCATTCCTAATGCTTATCAACATCAGTTCAAAAAGTTTTATACTGCTCATTCTCTTTGGCATGCTTTAGAGAAAAGATTTGCTGGTAATGCCAGTACCAAGAGAAATCAAAAGGATCTTTTGAAACAGCAGTATGAGAACTTTTCTGGTGGCAAGAATGAAAACCTTACTCAAATCTTTGACAGGTTCAACAAACTGATAAGTGAACTGGAAAGTGCAAAAGTCAGCCTGGATCAAGATGAGGTCAACAGAAAGTTTCTCAGATCTCTTGGAGAAGAATGGACAGTTTATGCTGCACAATGGATAACAAAAGATACTCTTGATGAAATAGAACTGGATGATCTGTACAACAGTCTGAGAGTGTTTGAGACTGAGATTGATACTAAAAAGAAATCTCTTTCTTATAATCATAATACTGCTCTTCTGTCATCTGAAAAATCTAATGGCAGTGATTCCTTTTCAGGTGGTGATGGCAACTCTACTGAAGCTCACTATGAAGCTTTTGTTGCCAATGATGGACTGTTTGCTCTAAATGCTGAAGATCTAGAACAGATTCATCCAAATGATCTTGAAGAGATGGATTTGAAGTGGCAACATGCAATGCTGACCATGAGGGCCAAAATATTTCTTAAAAGAACTGGCAGGACCAACTTTCAAGCCAGAACAGAAGGCAAACCAGCTTTTGATAAGTCAAAAGTTGAGTGTTATAAATGTCATAAACTTGGTCACTTTGCCAGAGAATGTAGGTCTCAAGGTCAACAGTCATCAAGGACTCCACAGACCAATCAGACTTCATCATCAACAGCACTTGTCTCTCAAGAAGACAATGTGTTTGACTGGAGTGATCAGACTGAGGAAGAATTTCAAAATCAAGCTCTGATGGCAGAAACATCAAATGTCTCCTCCACTGAACTACCATCTGAGGTAAATTCTAAACTTTGCTCTCAATCATGCAAAAATATGGTTAAAAAGTACAGAGATCATAATGAGAGCATGTGCAAAACTCTAGCTAAGATGGAAGAAAGGAGATATGAATACATGCAAGCCATAGAAGATCTTGAAAAACAGATCAATGACTATAAGGATAATGGGATTCAAATGGGACATGATAGAAAGGAGCTAAATAAGAAAATAGAATCCCTAAATAAAAAGATAGAAGAGACTGAACAAAAGGTGTCTGAGGCTAATAAGAAACTAGAATCTGTCAATATAGATCTAGGTAATTTCAAATTGGCTAATCAAAAGCTGGAACACCTAATGGAAGTCCAATTTAAAGATAGGGTAAAATCTCAGGTTCATCCCAAAGAAGGCATAGGATACAGAGCTACTCCACCTCCATACAACAACAAATACATCCATCCAATGAGTGAAGTTGCTGACAGGCTTGTCAATAAACCATTAGATGAATCTATGACTATTGTAGATCCTATCCTTGATAACAGTCCTGAATCTAAAGAAGATCAGATTCAACATAGAGACTGTGAGTGTACAGCAGTTGAGCAAGAACACAAAACAATGAGTGCACCTATAGAAATCTAAGCCCCCAGTAAGAAAGGAAAAGAGAAGATGAGTGTATGCAATGCTGCTCCACAAGTTTCTGTACATTCTAACTGTAACACTGCATCTTCTTTAAAGAATAATAAAAGGGGTAAAAATGTTCCAGTCTGCACATGCCAAAAGCATGGTGTCCAAAAGTTTCCCAAACAACAGCAGGTAAGGGGAAATCAGAGGAACAAGAACCAGAAATTGTCAAATAAATCTGGTTCTCCAATTCAAACAGTCAAAAGGTGTTTTCACTGTGGAAGGAAGAATCACTTGGCCAAGGATTGTTTTTATAAACCAGCTGTTGCAAAACAGACTGTGATTCATAAAAAGTCAAGTCCTACTCATGTAAAAAATTCAAAGGTCAAACCTTTTGCTACAACAGTTCCAAAGAAAACAGTTGATCACAAGTTTTCAAAAGTTAATAAAAAACAGTCCACACATCAAAAACAAGTTTTGGCAAAACCTAAATTCAGTTTTACACAAATATGGTGTGTCAAGGACAAATCTTCAGATCAAACTGCTGATGCAAAAGATCAGACTGCTAGGTCAAAATCTGAAGCTGTTAGTGCAAATTCTGAAGCTGTTAGCACTACACACACAGGTCAAACTGCTAAGCATCAATATGGAACTGTTAATGAATCATCTGAGACTGTTAAAAGAAAAGATGATCAAAATACCTGGATACCTCATATAATCACTAAATACTCTCCAAAGACTCCATCAGTGGATCTCACTAAATATAAAAAGTCAAAAACAATATTTAGTTATGTCGATGCACAAGGCCAACCCAAAACCAATTTGGTTTAGGTTTACTCCACTACTGACTAAGCTTTTATTTGTGCAGGGCAACCACAGGTCACCTCATAAAACAAGATGGCATTTGGACAGTGGATGCTCTAGGCATATGACAGGTAATTCTGAGTGCTTGTCAAATTTCAAAGGCTTTGATGGAGGATTTGTTGCATTTGGAGGCAACTCCAAAGGAGGTAAGGTTACAGGTAAAGGTACAGTTAATGCAGGCAACATGGTGTTCAATGATGTTTTGTATGTTGAACAGCTTAAGTACAATTTATTGAGTGTTTCTCAAATTTGTGAGAAACAAAATATTGTTCTGTTTACAGATTCTGAGTGCATTGTTCTTTCAAAGGATTTTAAAATTCCTGAAGATCTTGTTTTACTAAGAACACCAAGAAAGGACAATGTATACTGTTTAGACACAGAACTGTTATTCAAATCAAGTACTTTAAGCTGTTTAATATCCAAAGCATCATCCAATGAGTATGCTCTTTGGCATAGAAGGATGTGTCACATGAACTACAAGTCCATGAATGTTTTAGTCAAAAAAAATCTGGTAAGAGGTTTACCACAAAAAGAGTTCATATGTGATGATCATTGTGTAGCATGCCTTAAAGGCAAGCAACACAAAACTTCTCATAAGGCCAAAGAAGTAAATTCAATCTCATCTGCTCTTCAGCTGATTCATATGGATCTATTTGGTCCAAAATCTGTTTTGAGTTTGAATAAAAGGGCTTACTGTTTAGTTATTGTTGATGATTTCACCAGATTTACTTGGGTTTACTTTCTTAGGTCTAAATATGAAACTGCTGAGCTAGTTAAATCATTTATTCTTAAGATAGAAAACCAATCCAACTCAAAAGTTAAGGTGATAAGGTCAGACAATGGGACTGAATTTAAAAATCATATGCTAAACAGTTTTTGTGAGTCCAAAGGTATTGCTAGGCAATACAGTGCACCAAGAACACCACAGCAAAATGTTGTAGCTGAAAGAAAGAACAGAACATTAATTGAGGCTGCTAGAACCATGTTAGCTGATTCAAAACTGCCAATGACCTTTTGGGCAGAAGCAGTCAATACAGCCTGTTATGCTCTAAATAGGGTTCAGATTGTTCAATCACAAGGGAAAACTCCATATGAGTTATTCCATAATAGAATACCCTTAATAGCCTTTTTCAAGTCATTTGGTTGTCCATGCACCATTCTTCACACTAAGACTCACTTAGGGAAGTTTGAGAGTAAGGCTGAAGAAGGATTCTTTGTAGGATACTCATTTCAAAGCAAAGCCTATAGAGTATATAACAGTGTGTCTAAAACCATTGAAGAAAGTGCAAATGTTGAATTTAATGAAAATACTGCAAATGTCAAAGGCACTGGTCCTGACTGGTTGTTTGATTTAGATTCACTAACAAATTCTCTGAGCTTTGTTGAGTATACTGCAGAAGCTGATGCAAACAGGATTGAAGCTGTCAACACAAATTCTCATGCTGTCAATACAAATTCTCAAGCTGTTGGCACAAAGTTTCAAACTGCTGCAGATTCAACCAATTGGGATGAATACACCACTATACCACTTCTGTCATGTGACCCACCAGGGGTTCTGAACGCTCCACATGATTCAACTCCAGACACTGAAGTGCAATTCCCATGTCCTGAGAGAACAGCTCCAACACAAAGGGAAACAGTCCCAAACTCAGGTCAAGCTGTTCCAGAAGCTGAACCATCCACTGGTCATGATGGAGATGATATAAATCTTGGATCCTCTTTTCAGACAGAAAGAGAGCCTACACTCAGAGTTCACAAATATCATCCTCTCAGTCAAATAATGGGTGATCCACGTACACCTGTGCAAACAAGGAAAATGGTTCACAATGAAACTGCTGCTGCTGAACAAGCAGTTCCTGAATTCAGTCTAGCTGCTTTTGAACATGTCTGTTTCATGTCTCAGCTAGAACCTAAAAAGGCATCAGAAGCATTGAAAGATTCATCCTGGATTGAGGCAATGCAAGAAGAGCTTCTACAGTTCAAGATTCAGAATGTATGGACACTGGTTGATCTTCCTAAAGGAAAGAGAGCAATTGGTACAAGATGGGTGTTCAGAAACAAGAAAGATGAGAGAGGGATAGTCATCAAGAATAAAGCAAGGCTAGTAGCACAAGGGTACACTCAAGAAGAAGGCATAGATTATGATGATGTATTTGCTCCAGTGGCAAGAATTGAAGCCATCAGACTATTTTTGGCCTATGCAAGCTTCAAAGGTTTTAAAGTGTATCAAATGGATGTGAAGTCTGCTTTTCTATATGGGACAATTGAAGAGGAGGTCTATGTGTGTCAGCCTCCTGGTTTTGAGGACTACAAATATCCAGATAGAGTCTACAAGTTAGACAAGGCTCTCTATGGTCTTCATCAAGCCCCCGGAGCATGGTATGACACTCTGTCATCACACCTTCTACAAAATTGGTTCAAGAGAGGCACTCTAGACAAAACACTGTTTACAAAAGATTCTGCTTGTACAAATCTATGTTGATGACATCATCTTTGGCTCAACAAATGATTGTCTGTGCAAAGAGTTTGAGGCATTAATGCACAAAAAGTTTCAAATGAGTTCACTGGGAGAACTCACTTTCTTTCTAGGATTGCAGGTCAAGCAAAAACCCACTGGTCTCTTCATAAGTCAATCAAAGTATGTTAAAGACATACTGGAAAAGTTTGGGTACCAAGATACCAAAGCTGCAAGTACTCCTATGGATCCTCACAAGCAGCTTCATACGACAAAGATGGAATAGATGTGGATATTCATTTATACAGATCTCTTATAGGATCAATTATGTATCTAACATCTTCTAGACCTGATATTATGTTTGCTGTCTGTGTCTGTGCAAGGTTTCAATGTTCACCAAAGGATTCCCATCTGGTTGCTGTTAAGAGAATCTTTAGATATCTAAAAGGCCAACCTCATTTAGGCCTCTGGTATCCTAAAGACTCTCCTCTTACATTAACAGCCTACTCTGACAGTGACTATGAAGGATGCAACATTGACAGAAAATCCACAACTGGTGGATGTCAATACTTAGGAGCAAGACTGGTCTCTTGGCAATGCAAAAAGCAAACAACTGTTTCCACCTCATCCACTGAAGCAGAGTATGTAGCAGCTGCAAGCTGTTGCTCCCAGGTAATGTGGATTCAAAATCAATTGAGAGACTATGGTATGAACTTCTTATCCACTCTTATTTACATTGACAATTCAAGTGCAATCAGCATTGTGCAAAACCCAGTGAAATTCCCAAAAACCAAGCATATAGACATCAGATTTCACTTTATAAGAGATTGTAATGAGAAGAAATTAATCCAAGTTACCAAAGTACATACTGATGATCAGTTAGCTGATCTATTTACAAAACCTTTTGATGTAGGAAGGTTCACTTTCCTGGTATCAAATATTGGTATGGTAAACATGGATTAATTTGTTTTCATTATTATCTAATTCATGTGCTTATTTAAGGGGGAGTCACTGTTTCATTAAAAGATGCCTAAGTTTCAACTAACAGCTTGAGTATTTTCTCAAGCTGCTAGTTCATTTTCTCGGACTGCTAGTTATTTCACTTGATCTGTCAAAGTGTGCAGGGTATTTAAGTAATTTCTTAAATGTGTGCGCGGGACCCAACCTTTTCAAAACCTTTAAAGGTCCCAGTTTCGTTCAGTTGTAACTACCAGTTACATAATCTCATACCACGGCCTTCTTTTCTCTCTGAACGATTCACACACTCTTCTTTGAAACCCTAATATCTCCGTTTAATCTTCCATGGAGTTTGTCAAAGAACACAACTGCCTACCCTACTCCCTAAAACACTCTGAACTTCAACCGTTCCATGACATGATGGACTTTCTTAGACACTCCCATATCCATCATGCCCTCAGTATCAATCCCACCATATACATCTCTCATATTGAGCAGTTCTGGAACCGTGCGTCTGTACAACCCATCAATGGAGTTCCTTCTCTGATATCCAAAATTGATGACACTCCCATCACAGTAACTGAGGAATCCATTCGACATCATCTGCATCTTCAAGATGCCTCAGGTATAACAGACCTATCCCTTAATGAGTTACATACTGGTCTTCATAATATTGGATATAGGGGTCCTGCTGACTCTTTTACTTTCTTGAAAGCACACTTTTCATCTAAATGGAAATATCTTGTGCATATTATTCAGCAGTGTATTAGCCCTAAAAGAACTGGTTGGTCAGAATTTTCTTCAAATATTGCCACTGCCTTAGTGTGCTTTTCAACAGGCCAACAGTTCAATTTTTCAAATATGATTTTTCAGGGGATGTTAAGGCATCATTCCCTAAAGAATGGGAAATTTATGATGTATCCTAGATTTTTGGCAGAGATAATTGCAAAAACTATCACAACTTTTAATATACATAAGAGGATACATGTTTCTCATAGGCACTCACTATCTTCTATTAAACGGCTTTTGAAGTTAAGTGCCAATTTTTTGAGTGTAGATGTTCCATTGCCTTCTACAATGATGAACATCATTCCAAGAAACAGAGGAGAGGGTCCTGAGCAGGCTCAGCCTAACACTACTGCTTCAACCCCAGGATCCAAACCCACTCCTCATGATACACACATGTCTTCAGTTCCTATTGTTCAGCCAATATCCCCACTCAAATATCTATATAAAAGGAAAAGAGGACCAGGAGCTCCTTCCTCCTCAGTCCTCATACAAGAGCCAAAATAACCCTGTGCAGGAGGATACTTCTGCACAGAATATCCAAAGGGCACCCATTGAGGAAACTCTCATCCTCAATCAGGAGGTGGACATCTCACCAGAGATAGTCCATATGGGTTCTGTGGCTGACAATACTGCTGTCTCTGCACAAGAGGCACAGGACAGTGCCAACATCATTAAGACCACGCCCATGGCAACAGCAAGTGTGCAAACACCAGCTGGAAGTCCCCAGAACCAAGAACAGAGGGGCCCAGATGTTTCTACTTCTGGTATTCATGCCAGTGATAGATCACAAGCACCACATATGTTTGCTGATCTTGAGGCTAGTCTGCAACTTATGTTATTAACGGATCCTAAGCTGAAACCTGTACTAGCTATGTTGGAATATCAAAAGTCCATCATTGCTGCACAGGGAGCACAAATCATTGCACTCAAGCAGGCAGAAGCGGCTCAAAATCAGAGAATGGATTATCTCCATAAAGGGTTTACCCTCTGTGGAAATAAGATCATGTAATTAGAGCGATTGATTCAAACCCAAGTGGCAAAGGTTGTAGGTCCTCCTGACCAAACCAATGCTTCCAAAAAGGGGGAGAATCAGGAGTTTCCTAAAGTAGTCCAAGCAGCCCCAACAGTTCAACCATCTAGGCTAACAGTCCCAATAGCTTCTCAAGCTGTTAGCCTAGAAACTCAAGCTGCTTCTTCAAGACCAACTGGAGTTGTCATAAGAGAAACAACTCAGGCTCCTAGCAGTTCAGTCCAAGCAACATCTTCTGCTACAAAAGATAAGGGCAAGGGTATTCTTATTGAGTCTCCAAAGCACAAATTTTCTTCCAGAGAAGCCCAGATTGCCTTTGATGCTGAAATTGCCAGAAAATTAGCAGAAGAACAAGATCAAGAGTTAGACCAGCAAACCCAGTCCCCAATGGAAGATGATGAAACCTTAGGTGATTACCTGAGAGGGTTTGTGATCAAGCAAGGGGAAAGGAAGAGGAAGATGCCAACAGGGCATTCTAAGGCTGAGCATAGAAGATTTCTAATTAATTTTGCCTTTGCAGCTGGTATCCCAAAGAAAATGGCTCAGTCCATGAGCACAGAAAGGCTGCAAGATATCCATGATAAAGAGATGGACAATAGAAAGAAAGCCAAAGTCTCCCAAGAAGTCCAAAGATCCCAAGAACCAGTTCAAACTCGTACAAGTGATGTTCAAACTACTGCCAGTGCCCCTGCTCCTTCTGATCAAGCTGTTGCTTCTATTCCTGAATCAGAGTCAATGTCACAAGCAAAGCTGGATCAAGTTAAAAAGGTGTTGTTTGAGCATCAACTGCAAAAGGTGACGGAGATAGAGAAATTGATAGACCAGCATGACTTTACAAAGCCTCCTATTAATTATTGGTATGCTAAGTCGATGGACAACATTGACTTAAGATTTCAGTTTGTAGTGAGAATGGAATCTGGTCCAGAAGAAGAGTATAACAACATCATGCATATGGCTCAAAGGATGACCAGAGATGAGCTCACAACAATGCACAATGTTGGGTCTATAACACAAGTAAGATCGGCTCTACCACAAGTCAAGCAAGCTATCAAAGATCTAAAGAGCATTGTTGATCCTGAGTCTATAAGGAAAGATATAGAGGATGCAAATGCAAAGGGAATGAAGATCAAGCAAGTTGATCTGTTTGTCAAATCAAGGACTTACAGAATAAAATTTACAGATGGATCTGGTATGTTCTTCAATTTTGAATTTTATGATCTACCAAAAGCTATGCTACTCCAGATGAAATCTGTTAAGATATCTTGTGATAGAGAATATATGAAGAAAGAGTTTTTGAAGGCTGTAAATCAGAAGCTTGCACAGTTGTAAGTTTTTGAAAGCCTTGGTTTGTAAATAACAGTTTACTTGTTTATTTCCTTATTTGTATAAAACTTAAAGTCTTGTATAAAGAATTTAAGTTAGGGAAAGATTGTTGGGAAATATTCTAAGTAGTTCAAGCTGTTAGTTAGACTTCTCAAACTGTTAGTAGAATTTCTATGAAAATACAAAGTTCATGCTGTTAGTTGAAGAATCTCGAGATGTTAGTGTAAAAGTTCAAGCTGCCAGAGTAAATCAACTCAAGCTGCTCTGTTCAAGCTGTCAAGTGATTCAAGCTGCTTAACAGTTTCATAAACAGAAAGTGCTGATATTCAGGAAAAGATATCTACATGAAGATTCCAGCATATCTACTATCAGAGAAGTCATAGTCCTTCAAGGAAACAAATCAAGAAGCAATATAAATACATAGAATAGGTCTTTCTATTGTATAGGAGTTTTCTGCGTATTCAAGATTGTAATTGCTTTTTGTTTGAGTTTCATAAGCCTCTAAGGTTGTAAAACCCTAAGAACAGTTTGTGTTCTTCGTCTAATCAAACAGATTAGAGGTGATTGTAATCATTGAAGTCAGCAATATAAACAATTTTGATTTACTTATTTGTGTCTAGTTGTTATGAGTTCTGAAAGCTTTTGTTAAAATAATTAAGTGTTATTCCGCAAACTTCTTAATTAAACTTTGATTCAAAGCAAGATTATTGATTTATACTCTGATAAATTCAAATCAGTTAGTCTTGGTTAATTAATTTCAGATCCTGACAATTCTCTATTGTTTGGTTATATATATTTGGATTACCATCCTTATTTCTCTTCTAAATGGTAACTACAAAGATTTGTTTAAATTTTAGTATATGAGTTACAATTGAGGGATATATATATATATATATATATATATATATATATATATATATATATATATATATATATATATATATATATATATATATATATAAAAGTTCCAAGGAGTCCCATATTAAAGTGGAGTCCTGGAGTCCATATTAAATGTACATGTTTATTACAATAAAATATTTTATTTCATGCAAAAATAGAATATACAAATGTTCAAAAGTGTACTACTGTTGAACAATTCACATAATTTGAGGTTCATTACGATAAAAATGTTATATTTCATGCAAAAATGCAATATGCACATGTTCAAAATGCATCATCAGATCACATGTGCATATTGTTTAAATATTATAAGTTTGCATTATATAGAATTTTTTTATCATTATAACTTCAAATGATGTGAACTCGTCAATTGTAATGCACTTTTGAACATGTGTATACTATACTTTTGTATAAAATAAATCATTTTAATGTAAGGAACATGTACATGTAATATGAGACTCCAGGACTCCACTCTAATATGAGACTCCATGGAATTTAACCCTTTATATATATATATATATATATATATATATATATATATATATATATATATATATATATATATATATATATATATATATAGATTGGGGTTCGATTGAAAACTTTTGTGCATCGAGGCACCATTGAGAACTTTTGTGCATCGGACTATCTACCAAGAGTGCACAAAGGGCATTTAGGGGATATCAAATGTATGGAAATTATTTTTGAATTTAAATATTTTTAAGATAATTAATAGTTAAATTTGGTATGAAAATCACCATTAACTTCTTTCCTAAAACCACTCTCTCTTTCTCTCTATCTCTCTTTCCTCTCCCTTAACCCCCTTTTGATTTTGGAATGAATGAACGATATGCATGATTTATGTTTGTATGAACGATTCATGTTTGTATTTTGATGTATTTTGATTTTGGAAGAGATGAACGATATGCATGATTTATTTTTGGAAGAGATGAACGATAAACATGTATTTTAATATATTTTGAATTGAATTATTTTTGTTAATTTTGGAAGTGTAATAATTAAATAATGATTGCATAATTCCTGTTTTAGCCCTCCACGAAATTCATTTGGTGCACTTGATGCATAAAACTTTCTATTTAATTACCCTTTTGTCATTTGATGTAACCCACACATTCTTTTCATCCAAGGGCCAGTGGAGGTTCTTTTGTGCCTCGATGCACAAAAGTTCTCAATGGAACCTCCCTATATATATATATATGGAGGGGGTTCAATGGCAATAAATTTAGTGTTTGTCTTTGTTTATAGAAATCCATTCAATTGACAACCTTCTAGGCCATGTGTTTGTTCAATAATTACTTCATTTTTAGGGATTAAACGTTGTTTCCATAATTGCATATATGTTTCAATATTCCGACAAACTCTTGATTTTCTCTGTAGATGCTGGGTCTTATGGTCACAAAGGCAAGAATGCATCTCACAATCGATACAAGGATTGAACGGCAATGTATATGTATCATTTGTAATGCTTATTTTTATCATTATTTGGATATTTGATCTATTACTGTTTGTGATGTTTATTCATTTTAAAAATATATGGATTTGAGAGTTTATTTTATTTAATTGTAATTTTATCATTATTATTTTATATTTTGATATCCAAAATTCCGACTTCATATACGGCTTTCATAAATGACATATATATTGTTACAGATAGTGACTCTATTAGCAACATTATGAAGAAAAAAAAAAGCAATGCAAATAGCGGTTCTATAGTGAAATCTTTCAAGAAGTTGGACGTGAATAACGACTTGAATAGTGACATCATTAAAGAATTGCAACAGTAATAGTGACTCCATTAGTGATATTATTGAAGACTGTGATGCAGATAGTGACTCTAAAATAGTAACATCATTGAAGAATAGTGACATGGATAGTGACTCCTCAAGCAACATCATTCAACGTTAGCGACACAAATAACGACTTCACCGGTGACATCATTGAAGATCAGCGACGTGGATAGCGACTCAACCAGCGACATCATTTAATAATAGCGACATAGATAGCGATATAACTAGCGACAATATTCAATAATAGAGACATAGATAGTTACGAAACTAGCGACAAAAGCGACACACATAGCAACATAACTAGCGACGTAAATAAAAATAGCGACATACCTTTTTGAAGTCATTATAAGTGTCACAAATTTTAGCGACATGCCTTTTAATGTCACTAAAATCAGTGACGCATTTATAGTGACGTCTCTTTTTGCGTCACTATAGATGTCACTGACAAAAAAAATGTCGCTAAATGAGTCACTGAATGTGTCGCTAAGGACCCTTTTTCTTGTAGTGATATTAAATGTACATGTTCATAACAATAAAATATTTTATTTCATGCAAAAATGTAATATATAAATGTTCAAAAGTGTACTACTGTTAAACAATTCACATAATTTGAAGTTCATTACGCTAAAAATGTAATATTTCATGCAAAAATACAATATGCACATGTTAAAAGTGCATCGTGAGATCACATGTGCATATTGTTTAAATATTATGATTTTGCATGATATAGAATTTTTTTATCGTTATAATTTCAAATGATGTGAACTCGTCAATTGTAATGCATTTTTGAACATGTGTATATTACACTTTTGTATAAAATAAAATATTTTATTGTAATGAACATATACATTTAATATAGGACTCCATGAAACTTAATATATATATATATAGAGGGAGGTTCCATTGAGAACTTTTGTGCATCGAGGCACAAAAGAACCTCCACCTTCCCTTGGATGAAAAAAATGTGTAGGTTAGATCAAATGACAAAAGGGTAATTATATAGAAAGTTTTATGCATTAAGTGCACATAATGAAATTTGTGGAGGGGTAAAACAGGAATTATGCAATCCTCATTTAATTATTACAATTCCAAAAATAATACAAATTCAAATAAAATGATAATGATTCTGATGCATTGTTGTTGTTGCTTTGTGTTCATCATCTTCATCCATTATCTTCATGTTCATCATCTTCGTATTTAACGTGATGCATCGTTCATCCAAAAACATTAACTTAACGTGATGCATCAACGTGTTCATCCAAAAACCTTAATTTAACATGATGCATTCATTCAAACATGAACTGTTCATCGTTCCAACAAAATTTGTACCTTCCAAAATGCATCTCTTCATCAAAAATCTAAAATGCACATTAATTTAAAGTGATACATCGTACTTTCAAACATTAACCGTTCATCGTTCCAACAAAATTCGTACATTCCAAAATGCATCTCTTCATCAAAAATCCAAAATGCACCTTAATTTAACGTGATGCATCGTACATTCAAACATTAATCGTTCATCGTTCCAACAAACATTCATACCTTCCAAATTGCATCTCTTCATCATAAAATCCAAAATCCATATCTTCATCAAAAAAAATCCAAAATACATCTCTTCATCATAAATCTCTCCACATTCAAAATGCATCGTTTCATCATAAATCCAAAATGCATATCTTCATCAAAATGCATATCAAAGTAATGCATCAACGTGTTCATCCAAAAAACATGATGCAATAACGTGTTCATCCAAAAAACATGATGCAATAACGTGTTCATCCAAAAAAACCATGGTAATCATCGTTCCAACGTTATGCATCAACGTCTTCATCATCATCTTCATCGTTTTTTCCTGCATCTTCATCGTTTCTTTCTAACAAAAACTAGATTCATCAATCTTCATTTTGAACAAGCAAGAGAGACTTTGAGTGGCGTTATCGGCAATGGTTTTGCGATGGTGGTTGAAGGTGGAGGAAATCGTCGTTGTGCATATTAATGGTTCCCTGTGCATGTTGCTAGCGATCCTGATGGTCTGCTGGTGGCAATGCCGGTGGTCTGGTGGTGGATTGCGAGAGAGAAATGGAGGCACGATGGTGGAAGACGGTAGGCATGGCAAAAAAACCCAACCCCGACGGGGAACCCGTAACTCGACCCCGATTTGACCGGGGAATCCCCGAGTTGACCGGGGATGGGGACGGGGAATCCCCGATTTAAAATAATGGGGATGGGGCGGGGACGGGAGACACTTTAATCCCCGACCCCGAACCCGACCCCGGTTATAATTTATGTTTTAATATAAATTATTATATATATTTAACTTTAAAATGTAAATTATTCATTACATTTTATATAATATGTTAATTATCATTGTATATGACTTTTCTATAGTTTAAAATACTATTGTTATTTTTCATTTCATTGGTTTTATAAATGTTTTGCATCCATTTCTTTGTTTTAGTTTTATTACAAATTATAGGTTATATATGTAAATACCTCAAATATGTTTGAATTAATTTTTTTAATGTTTATTTACATATATTTTTATACTAAATTACTATTTATAGTTTAAATTTAAATAATCTTTAGGAGCTT
>JAANYP010007298.1:462500-487067 GCA_020465985.1 Centrapalus pauciflorus
AACTGCATAATATCATATATACCCAAGCCAAAAAAAGAATTTCATATATATCCTTCAAAAACTTCATAATATCATATTTACCCAATTTAAAACTTTAATATCATATATACCATTTCAAACTTTTAAATATATCAAATATACCCAAATTATATATTTATTCTTTTTTATTACTTTAAAAGTCATAATAAATATTCATTAATAAAGAAATGACCAATCTACCCTTTTTATTTCTTAAACTTCATAATATCATATTTACCCAATTGAAAACTTTAATATCATATATACCCTTTTAAACTTTTAAATATATCAAATATATCCAAATTATTTATTTATAATCTTTTATTACTTTAAGATATTAAATCTTTTATTTCTTGACGGAATTCGGCTATTCAAATTTCATTTGTTCGTTAAGTAGAAGCCTACCACGAGTACCTGGACCTGTAAAATCAAGGGATTTAAAAGTTAATTACCTTGATTAAGTCTTCAATTCTTGCAGGCTTCGACTTAACGAACAAATTGAAATTTGAATCACCGAATTCCGTCAAGAAATAACAGATTTAATATCTTAAAGTAATAAAAGATCTCAATAAATAATTTGTATATATATGATATATTTAAAAGTTTAAAAGGGTATATATGATATTAAAGTTTTCAATTGGGTAAATATGATATTATGAAGTTTAAGAAATAAAAAGGGTAGATTAGTCATTTCTTTATTAATGAATATTTATTATGAGTTTTAAAGTAATAAAAAAGAATTAATACATAATTTGGATATATTTGATATATTTAAAAGTTTGAAAGGGTATATATGATATTAAAGTTTTAAATTGGGTAAATATGATATTATGAAGTTTTAGAAGGATATATATGAAATTCTTTTTTTGGCTTGGGTATATATGATATTATGCAGTTTTAGAGGGACATATATGAAATTCTCCAAAAAAAAAAAAAAAAAAAGATAAAGAGTGACAGAGTAGTCGTCGGCTGCAGTCGTCTGGACTGCTGCTCCGACTGCCCGCCGGTCACCAGATGATTCCCTTCCCAATTCACATTTGTTTTTATTATTATTTCATTAACCCATTACTTTTACAAAAATCAAATCAAACGCAATTTTAATAGAAACTCAAATTCATGATTTCTTGTTTCAAACTTTTCGATTAATTCTTTAATAACATTACAATATTAATGTTATACTCGATTCTAACATTATTTGTTGTTTGGAATGTTTATTTCAAGGATCTCCATAAATTGGAGGAATTCCATGAATTTGAATATCAAGAATGATGAATAAAGACTACATGGTTTTATTTTCAGATTATAAAGCCCGGTATAACTTCATTTTAATGGTTATTTGAGGTCTTTAAGCTTATGTTTGTAATGTCCATTAAAAGGCTTCAAACTCCACTGATGGAGTCCTAAGATTCATGAAGAAAAATATGATAATCAAGAGATTTTCAAGCTAGTGGAATGCAATTTTGTTTTATTGTTTTTTTTTTTTTTTTTTTTTTTTTTTTTTTTTTTTTTTTTTTTTTTTTCTCTTCTCTTCTCTTCTGATTCGATAATTGCTTGGTTAAATTGAGCATAAACAAGAGTAGCATTTAAGTTTATACCTCAAGGGCTCATAAATGGAGAAATGAAGAAGTTCTTCTACTTCCGGCCATAATTCTTTCACACGTACACATTGTATATATACAGGGTCAGGATCAATGAGGTACCATGTTAGACTGGAGAATCGGAGTCCACCCATGTTTGGTTATAAGTTTAAAAGGGTAATATAGTCAATTAGATTTATATTAAATAATAGATGACAACTAATAATATAATCGTTCCCCTAATTATAGAGATTTACTTCTATAACATATCTATAATAAATTTCAAAATGAGTTTTAGTGAACATGTTCAATTGGATTTGACAATGGGTATTAGTGAACATGTTCAATCGGATTCAACAATAAGTTTTAGTGCACATGTTCAATTGGATTCGACAATGGGTTTTAGTGAACATGTTCAACCAAATGTGTCAAATAAAAGTATTTATTATTTTCTTCAAACCGTTCGTGAAGGTTCAATTTCATTTACACGTTATTGAACATGTGCAGTTGGAGTTAATTTTTTTTTTTTGTCACTGTTAACCGTTTTGGTGATAAACCAATATTGACGGTATTGAACATATTCAATCGTGGTTTATGGAGTGTCATCATTGCACATGTTCAGTATGAGTGTAATAAATGATATTAACTAAAATGAAGATTTTCATGGATACACAGAATCTTTGATTCTAATTTAAATTTTTTTAATATCATTTTTACCCTCAACATTAATTAATGTGGGAAACAATTTTAAGTAAAATTTATATTATATTTTAATGATTTTAATGATAAATGATTGGCTATAAATGGTTCTCCGGTACCCCAGTCTAACATGGTACCCCATTGATCTTGAATCTATATATATATAGATTGAGGTTCTATGGGGCACCACGATGCATTGTGAACCGGGGGAACAAAAAATGCACAATATATTAAATAAGGATGCAATAAGGGCATAATTGGAAATTTAAACAATTATTTAGTTAGATTATAATATTTAAAATATTCTATATTCAAATAACCGGATATATATTATGGTAATTGCTAAAATTGTAGAGTTTTTAGTTAGGATAGATTGCATTTGTTTTGACTTTCCTATCCATGCATGTCTTCATACGGTTTTCATCTCCACACCTGTAGCTGTACATCCGATTGAAATTGAATTTATATGCATATCTTCAATGCATAAACATTATTGAAATTGAAGTTATATGCATACTGAAATTACCTTAATATGCATATTGAAATTTCCTTAACATATGAGACATTGAATTTTAGCCAAACCACCCCATACTGTAATTTACTTTTCTAAATATGTAAATATATTTATATACAATATAACATCAACAAAACATACACACTAAATATGCATAATCAAATTTAACATTAATATAATGAACTAACTCATTACGTCTATAAATTACAAACATTATCAGTCCTCATATGCATTAACAAAAAAAGATGAACACCATTTTGCACTAACTTATTACCAGTCCATAAATTACAAACATTATCAGTCCGAAACCTTACACATACCATACATGCATTATGCTTCCCAACTAAAATTTGCTAAAAACCCGCTAGATAAAACCTTCAAAAATATGCATTTGTGAACTACAATCAATCTGCGGCCGCTAAGTTTTAAAGTCGACGCATAATGCATTTCAAAAGAGATGAAACTCTATGAAATACATTTTCTTATCAATCAAACAACAATATCATATAATCAAGAACAATAAACGGAATTAAAACTAACCAAATGATTATATTGAATGATGATAGATTCTATTACAGAGAGAATAAGATCTTCGTGAACAGTGGCCTTTTCTCTGAATTCTATGCGTGCAAAATAACTGTCAGTTCTATTCTATTGAAAGTCAAAGATACTATTTGTATACATATTTGAAAACTATAAAGGAAATACAAAATAGTCCCTAGACTTTGTTTCCATCAATTAAAAACATAACCTAACATTCTCCCCCTTTGATGGAAAGAGCAAAGTCTTTAAATCGATAAGCCCAGCTTTTGTTCAAATCTTCTAACACTTTTACGATCCGAGAGCCTCCATTCAATCTTTGAAATAAACCCAACCATGAGTCTTCGGTCGTTTACAGATACAACTCCTTTCTTCGGCTTTCTTTTCTTATCTGCTGCAAGCTTTCCTTTTAAACCACTCAACACTTTATTCAGAGTCCCATCTGAAAACTTGTTCAGCTCTACACTTCTCATTGCTCTTAACTTCTTATTTCTATCTTTGTACATGGCTGCTGGAAGCTTTACCATGATCACTTGGAATTCTTTCAACTCTCCAGCAAACTTGATATCTCTGTGAGGTGCTGTCATGTTGATCTTCCTCATACCCCGTTCAACACCTATCTGTAGATCTTGCACTGACATCAATACCAATTTGGTATGCATGAAGTGAAACAGTGTCTTAAGTGCAAATCTGCAGTGTTCATTTCGTTTGTTTCTGCACAACTCATCAAAAAGATCTTCAGTGTCGACCAGGTGCATATTGAACATATCAGCTTCCGTGAACGTATAGGTGTTTCCATCTGATCTAGTGACAGTGAACTTTGGATAGAAAATCTTAACAAACCTTTCCTTTTCTATTTTCACCAGATCGACTATTCTGAACTCACTCTTGACCTTCTCAACTTCCTGTGTTTTATTTCTCAGAAAGCTGGCACAGTTGACCAAATTTGGCATGTTTGGCTCTAGCACTCTAAATAACTTGAGAAATGAACACGGTGCTTGTTTCTTGCAAAAGATCCGTTTTTCCAGAATATCTTCAATGTATGGCATCTTGTTCCTTTTTCTAATAAACTCTGCCGATCTATTCTCTGGAAGCTCAAGTTTCTTCACTTTCTTTTTGCTGATCTCATCTTTATTCAACAGTGTCAGCATGTCCTGAATTTCCCTCTGAACAACCTGTTGTGCTTCAAATCTGAGTCTATATTGTTTTTGAGACTCATCAGCTAGCACGTATTCATTGAAGAACCTTTCCATCACCTCAACCTCATTCAGTTCAACCTTTTCTTGTGCAACAATGTTTTCGACTGGAAACTCTTCAAATTCCTCCTTAACTTGAATAACCACCTCAGGCTTTTCAACCGTTGGTGTAGATTCAGTATCTTTCAAAATCTCCTCAACTAAACCTTCCTCCTCTTCAATCCTTTCAGCTCTGAAATCAATATCAATCAAGACAATTACATCATCATCTTCAGACAGTTCAATGTATTCCTCCCTCTCTTCTCCTATTCCTTGAATACTCAGCTCATGACTCTTATCTTGAACATCTTCATCAGAATCAATATATTCTACAAAATGGTAAATATCAGACTGAATGTTCAAAGGAACTGGAACATCTTCATGAAGAATCAATCCCAGCTCTCTTTGTTCACCAGCCGATTCTTTTGAGCCCCCAGCCTCTCTCTCTTGAACTTCTGTTTCTTTTTTCTGGGTATGTAATCATCAATACCCCAGGTGTAGATTCATCAAGCTTTCTCCTCTTCTCCCCCTCATGAGGAGCATCATCGGAGTCCTCATCATGCTCATCATGTTTCCTCTTGGATGAGGAAGCTTGAGCCTTACATGTCTCTTCTACTGCAGCAACCCTCTCTGATAGATTTCCCAAAGCTGTTATCACAGTACTTTCCAAACTTATCATGCGTTCTCTCATTTCATCAAACTATTCGAACACAAAATCTTTCAATTCTTCTTTCAATTCTTCAATTGCTTGATTTGACTGCTTCAATGATTCCTCTGCAACATCCCTCCCCTTTAAAAACTTATGGATGTTTGACATCTGTGCCATTACCTCAGATAATTGAGCAGATACATGCGTGTTCACTCCAGCTACAGCTTCATTCAACGCTTTATTCAAAGTTGACTCATTTACAAATGGGGATAAAGTCACCACTGGGTCACGTAGACTTCCAGTTGTCACTACAGTTGAACTTGTAAAAAGTACTTCTGTGTGGCCAGTACTCAGAGTTGGCAGTGTAGTTGCTCTGACTGGACTTCCACCCTCTTCAAGTGACGGAGCAACAAATGCTTCCGTTACTGAGGATGTTCCAGTGGGAACACGAAGTTCAACCACACTAACTTCAACGAATGAAGTTGACTCGAGTGTCCTAGGCTGTATAGGAGCTAGACTCAGTGATTGAATTGAAGTCGTACACACGGGCAGCTGTGTACTTGTTTCGATATCCATCAAGTCCAAGTGACTCTCGGATAGACTATACAGTTCATCCCTGTGCTCAATTGAAACAATCTCCTGTTGAGAGGAGATTGAGTGGATGGTTGGGTGTGCAATCGTCAGTGGGATACTGACTTCTTCAATGCTAACTCTCATAGGAGAGCTAACAGCAGATGTGGTTTTATCCCGGCTTTCTAGGTTTATGGTATCCCACACACTCTCTTCAGCAATGCTTACAATATCTATCATCACACTACCTCCCTCATGATGATCACCTCCATCATCACCATCATCATCATCATCATCATTATCATCTCCTTCACCTTCTTCTTCTTGGATATCTGAGAAAGTTCTCTCGAAATCAGATCTCTCAGCTTCTTCCTCACCTCCCCTTACTACAACATCTCCCTCACTCACAGCTTGGGCAACCTGAACTTCAGCCCCTTGCTGAGGTTCCTCTATTCCTAAAGCTCATTGGGTAAGAGATCCCGGTTCCTGGGTCTCTATAGGAGCATGATCTATCCTGTACAATCTCACATGCTCACTCTCTTGATCCACATATTTTAACAATGACTCCGGGATTGGCATAATATTTGCATTTGGAGAATCCGGCACTTCGTGTAAGCTCATCATCACATAATCTGGACATCGCTGTGAATTGGCTCGCTTCGGAATATTTTCATTTGCGCGAAGAATTCCTCGGATAAGAATTTGTATAAATCTCTGAAGCGGAACAAATTTTCTAGCTCTATTTGTAGTTTTTGCTAGAACAATCTCCTTTAAGTCCTCCCATATGCACTGAGCATAATCATAATGCTTGTTAAACGCTATTCCATGAAAAATCCTTAGGCAATGAATGCTGCATCTGTCGATGCCTGTGTGCTTTGACGTCATACACCTATTGATGATTCCAAATAGTGTGTACCATTCCCCATTCAAGCCAACCCTATAGAATTTTTGAGCTCTTTGGTAGTGGCTTTGAGTAGCCCAAGCAGATCAGATCATGAACCAGCTCCTCATCCGACACAAAGTCTTCAAAATCAGCCAACTCTGGGAAGTTAACTGTGTCTATACGTCTAGGAAGAAATAGATTGTGACGAAGTCTGGCGAGAGTGATTTTAGTTTTGAATTGGTCTATTGTAACTTTGAAATGGTGATTTCCGTCAGCAGGAACAAATTTGACGGTGTGCCAAAATTGTTGTAGGTATACATGGGGGATAGAAGGTTTATATTGAAGCAGATAACCTAACGGATGACCTTTGAGAATGTCAACGATGATAGGATGACTAACTTTAATAACCTTGGTATCCAGGCGATGGTTATTATCTCGAAAAGGTAGGCAATGTTTAGGTTTAACTAATTGGTTATCTGGGATGATATTTGATTGTGAGGGACGGGCAACTGAAGTAGAACGAACAGGTGTGGATACTAGAGTATGATTGGATGATGAATGGGAGTCAGATGAATTGGAATTTTGAGACTGCACTGGAGATGCCATTTGAACACCTGTAAACAAATAAAAATCATGTTAGTCAGATTAGGTACACAAATGACAATTCTTCAAATGTAGAAAAATTGTAACATTTTATCAGAAATTATAAAAAATTGTGATTTTCTGTTTAAGGCATCGGGATTCCAGACAATAATAAACTATTATTGAAAGGACTCCAGAGTCAATCGTTTAGAGACCAATGTTAGAAAAACACAAATCTATAACAATTTCTTAAAAAATGTGACATTTTTCTTAAAACATTAAAAATTCCGAACTTAGGAAAAAATTTTCTTTTAAAACTCGAATGAAACTTCAACATTCTCGAATGACTCTTGATTAATCTCGGGTGACACATGAAACAACTTGACTGTCTATGAATAAACTCGAATAAGCCTATATAAAACTCGAATTACATATGTATGAAACTCGAATAAAACATGACACAACTCGAATAGTTCTTGATTCAGCTCGAATGAGTCTTAAAGGTTCTCGAATGAAATACATGTTAAACTCGAATGAAAGAGGTATTAAACTCGAATGAAACATGAGAATATGTGGACTATCTCTTTGATGTCTAACACTCAACTCGAATGAATAAGACATTTTCTCGATAACTACATTGCCCCTACTCGAATAAACTGTAAGTGTTCTTGGACAATGAATCAATCGAGATTTAAGTTTTGAAAATTTTCTAAGTCTTGCATTCAGTCAACTCGCATGACACAGAGACTTTCTCGATTATGCTTTGAATCAACTCGATTAACTCTTGGGTTTTCTCGAGTGACATGTTATTCAACTCGAATCAGTCTAAGGCTTTCTCGAATGTCTTTTTAGCCAACTCGATTAACTCTTGGGCTTTCTCGAGTATAGCTTTATTCGAGAAGTTCCTGTTTGTTTTTATTACAAGTCCAATTTACACTGAATTTTCGAATTTAATTTCAGGGACCTTTTTCAGTGATTTAAAACTTGTATCTCCTTCGAAAATGCATTTTAACCCCTTTTGTTTTACTGAATTTCGATTAAAAACAACATTTAAGTTGTTAAAAATACAAATTTCAGAAAAACTTGAACTCGAAACTGTTGAATATCAAAATCAAACATTCTGTTTGTGTGATGAAGAAATGACTTATGAAATTTCAGATTCATGGTCATGATTACAATACGAAACCCATCACACATTTAATTTCATTTTCATGAACAAATATCATGAATCTCCATGAACTCTCAAATACAAAAAAAATAAGAACACAGCTTTACATAAATCCCAAACTGAAATAAGCAACATAGAGAGACTATAAGCATAAACAATCAGAACAGTTGCTCACAATTTTGATGAAAAGGTATCGTTATGAAGTCGATGATGATTGTGGGTTTAGGGTTTCTTAAGAGTGAAGAAAAGTATTTGGAGAAGATGATGAATAGAAAATATCCGAAAAAGTGATTTGAATCTGAAAATTCAAATTTGTAGTCAAAGTATCCGACCCATTGTAATTTGCCATTAATCCGGCCCATCATCCAAAACAAATAAAACCCATTTATCAACAAAACCCACTATCTTTTCAAAAAAAAAATCTCAACAAAGCAAAACAAAAACAACAAAACAAAAATTTCTGATTTTCAAAATTTTTTTTTAAAATAGACTTAAAAAAAAATTGAAAATACACACAAAAAAAAAAAAATAAAAAAATAGCACACACAAAACAACAAAAAAAAAAAAATATTAAACTCACACAAAAAAAATTTAAAAATATTAAAAATGCTCATTTGCTCCCCCTTGAATTTCTGAAAGCTGCTTCCCCTCAAATGTGTATTCTGATTCTCAGCTCTGCTCCCCCTACAAAATATCAGATAATATTTATCAGATTTACTCAAAATCAGTTAAATTTCTTTTCTGCTCCCCCTGCACATGACAATCCAGATCTTGTTAAATTCCAAAGAATATAAACTTTTTATGATTCATGAATTTAACATCAGATAAAAATCAATAAAAAATGAAAATTTTAAAATTATAAATTGAAGCTACTGAATTATTAAATCTTAACGATTCAACATACCTAATTTGTATACCAAAAAATTAAACCGTTTTTCATCTAACGCTTTGGTAAACAAATCAGCTAGTTGATATTCAGTAGACACAAAATATAATTCTATATTTCCATTTTCTACATGATCTTTTATAAAATGATACCGAATGTCAATGTGTTTTGTTTTTGAATGTTGCACCGGATTTGATGCAATAGCTATTGCGCTCTGAGAATCACAATATATTGGTATTTTCTTTGGTGTAAACCCGTAATCGCGCAGTTGGCTCTTCATCCACAACACCTGAGAACAGCAAGAAGATACGACAATGTACTCTGCTTCAGCTGTAGACAATGAGACGCAATGTTGTTTCTTGGATGACCAACATACGGGTTTGTCACCTAAGAACTGTACTGCTCCAGACGTACTCTTTCTGTCCATCTTATCACCTGCGTGATCAGCGTCAGAAAAAGCAGTCAGATTAAATGAAGATTCTCTAGGATACCACAAACCAAGATTTGGAGTTTCTTTGAGATATCTTTAAATTTGTTTCACAGCTGTTAAGTGTGATTCTTTAGGGTTTGCCTGATATCTAGCACAGACACATGTAGCAAACATAATATCTGGTCTACTAGCTGTTAAGTACATTAATGACCCAATTATACCTCGATAATGAGTCACATCTACTGGTTTCCCTGAGATGTCCGCATCGAGTTTTGACTTTGAATCCGTAGCCATGGGAGTTTTCATAGGAGTAGTATTGACCATGTTAAATTTCTTTAACATGTCTTGTATATATTTTGACTGATTGATAAAAATACCATCAGCTAATTGTTTTACTTGTAATCCTAAGAAAAAATTTATTTCCCCCATCATGCTCATTTCGAATTTTTGGGACATTAAAAATGCGAATTTCTTACAAAATTCTGGATTCGTAGACCCAAATATTATGTCGTCTACATATGTTTGTATAACTATGATATCCGACCCCTGAAGTTTTATAAACAGGGTTGTGTCAACTGCACCTTTTGTAAATCCACATTTCAACAGATATGTTGAAAGTGCATCATACCAAGCACGCGGTGCTTGTTTAAGGCCATACAGTGACTTATCTAAAATATATACATGATCAGGTCTCGAAGGATCAGTAAATCCTTCGGGCTGATATGTATATACTTCATCTGTTAGTTTCCCGTTTAAAAACGCAGTTTTAATATCCATTTGATAGACTGTAAAGTTTTTATGAGCGGCAAAAGCTAAAAACATTCTAATGGCTTCAATTCGTGCAACTGGTGCAAACGTTTCATCGTAGTCACTCCCTTCTTGTTGGCTGTATCCTTTGGCAACGAGACGAGCTTTATTCCAAATGATTACTCCATGTTCATCTTTCTTGTTTTTAAAGATCCATTTCGTGCCTATAATGGATTTGTCTTTTGGGCGCTCAACAAGTCTCCAGACCTTTAACCGTTCGAACTGGTTCAGTTCTTCTTGCATCGCCACAATCCAATCAGCGTCCAGAAGTGCTTCTTTTACATTCTTGGGCTCTATTTTACTTAAAAAATTTGAAAATAAACATTCATTTATGGTTGCCCTTTTGGTTTGGACTGACGCAGATGGATCACCAATAATGTTTTCTATTGGGTGATTTCTTGTCCACTTAAAAGTATGTGGAAACGGTTCTATTTGGTCTTGATTGGGATTGCGATCTAGATATGGTTGGGGAGTTACTTCAAATGTTGTAGGTGGGACATCTGTGGTAGGAGCTTCTGAATGTTCAGAAGTAATGGGGGTTTCAGAAGAATATGGAGGTTCAATGGGTTGTACAATCTCAGTAGTCGACTACACATTTGCTGTTGAGGCTTCTCCAGTTTCTTCTGAACCTTGTTGTTGAGAAAGATCAGAGACTATGACTGGATCTTCAGTAATCCTGTCAGACACCAAATTTAGAACATTAGTTTTGGGCTTTTCAAAATAGTCTTCATAAAAATTCTCAAACAACTTATGTAATTCTGAGTGTTCTGCATTTTGTTCAGATGAGTCCAATGATAGGTTCGGGTCCTGAACTTGTGTGTTCAGAAGCCATTACCACTCCTTCATCAGATTTTACATTCACGCTCTCGTTGACTGTTTTGGTTCTCTTGTTGTACACTCGGAAGGCAACCGAATCCTTTGAATATCCGATGAATATTCCTTCATCTGCTTTTTGATTAAACTTTCCAAGATTATCTTTGTCGTTTAGAATAAAGCATCTGCAACCAAAGACATTGAAAAATTTAATATTAGGTATTCTTTTATTAATCAATTCATAAGGAGTCTTTCCGAATCTCTTATTTATGATTGAACGATTCTGTGTGAAACAAGCTGTTGCAACTGCTTCTGCTCACAAGAATAACGGTAAATTGGAATATGCCAACATCGTCCTAGCTGATTCCACTAGTGTCCGATTTCTTCTTTCAACGACACCGTTTTGTTGTGGAGTTCGAGCAGCTGAAAACTGATGTGTAATTCCTATTGAATTCAAGAATGAGTCAAGTGATTTGTTCTTGAATTCTGTTCCGTTATCTGAGCGGATTGTTTGAATTGTGAGTTGCAACTTGTAACACCCTAAATAATTAAGAGACAATTAAATATCTTTAATAGCGTTTGATTTGTATAATTAAGGAATTATGGAAATTTAATTAATTGGGTATCAAATAAACCATATTATTGAAAGTAATACTTGCATTTATGTCTAATGTAAGTTAATGATAAATCTAGCAATATACTTTTGTAGTTATTAAATGAAAGAATGTGTAGGAGGGGTGTGATTGGAAATTTAGTGAAAGTAGGAGGGTGGAGTTGGCCAAAGGCCAAAACTCCCCTTTTTCTCCCCCTTGAAACCGTCCAAACACACATACACACACACTCCACATTTCATTTTGCATATTTGAAGAGAAGAAGGAAGAAAAGGGAGCTAGGGTTTGGGTTCTTGACCAAAGTTGGAGATTAAGGCTAGAAATCCTCATTTGGTGCTAACATTGAAGGTATAAACACCTCCTTTATCATTCTTCTTCATTTTCTCTATATTCCTCCATTTTTGGAGATAAAACCCTAAATGGGTTCATGTTGAAATGTTATGTAATGGCTCCCATCTTTTAGTATGTTGTTATATGATCAAAATGGAGCCATAATATGCAACTACATTGGTAGTTTGAGTTAGTTTTGGTTGGAACCCAATCTAGGGCTCAAATGAGCTCCAATGGGTTATGGATTTGAGTTTGATGTTTTAGTTAGATAGATACGCTAAATCTTCATCCATATATGTTAAATATTGATATGAAATCAAATGGATTTAAGTATATGCTCATTTGGAACTTTGAAGTGGTGAATTGAGTTTTAACCCATTTGTGAACTCAAAAGAGTTCATATGAGCCAATTGACAATCTTTTATGATTTAAATGTGTGTTAAGAGTATAAAAGGATCTAAATATGTTAGATTAAGGATTTCATGTATTGGTTGGGGTTAAACTCGAGCAAAGGCTCAAGTTTGGTGTTTGGAGCCAAAACCGCACGCCAAGTGTTCGGTGAAATGCCACAATGAGTTCTTAACCATTGTTGGGTTGAATTGAATGATTAAATATAAATTGAATGTCTAAACATAGCTCAAATATGTTATTTATAGCAATGGAATTAAAAAGAAGCTAGTAAGAACTCATTTGAAGTTTTGAAAGATTAGTTCGGGTTTTGGTCATTTGAAACCCATTTGGAGTTCATATGAACACCATTAAGAAATAAATTGCTATGTTATAGTATAATATATTTGGAAAGTGTTCAATTGTGTTATTAAAGTGTTTTCATGAGTTGGGAAACACAAAGTATGTGCAAGAACTCAATTTGGTGTTTTAAGTCGAAACCGCACGCCAAGTGTTCGGTGAAATGCCCCAATGAGTTCCTAATCATTGTCGAGATGAATTAAATGTTTGAATATATTATGAATACCTAATAATAGCCTAAATATGTCAGATATTGCTATGGAATTGATTAGAATTGAAAATGAGCTCAAATGGAGCTTAGTGTTGTCGGTTGGAGCTTTCGGTCATTTTCGGACTCGTTCGGAGTCCGTATGAGCTCCATTGAATCATGGAATGTTATGAAATCATTTTAATATGTTTAGAGGTGTCTAAGTGACCTTAATATGCTATTAATATTGTTGGTAAAGTCCCTCCAAAGTTACGAAAACGTTTATGGGAGTTTTGGGGGTTTGGTGTGCATTTTTGACTCAAAAATGAGCTGAGAGCTGTCCAGGAGGTGGGTAGCGGCGCGACTAACTCCTTGGTCGCGCCATGACCATGTTTCTGGCCCAAAAATGGATTTTGCTTGGGTGGGGGTCGATGCTTGGGTCTTATACGTTCGTTGCACCTCTAAATTAGGTGTTTAAAGGGTTTGAGGGCCTTGGATTGAGTCCGGAACTCCTAAGGCCTCATATGAACTTAGTACTTTCGGTTTGATAACCCAATACCCTTAGCCCACTCTTAGGGGCTTATCTTGTGTTCGGGGGCTTACGTGTACGCGTTATGAATGCTTCTAGGTGAATTGACTCGAAAGGAGTTTGATTGCAAGCTTTAGCCATTCTCCGGGCTATTGTGGCTTTATTGGAAGGCTTTGGAATCTTCTTAACCAATCACTGTGAGTTCTAGGACTAATGTAGATGAATGATTACATGTTAATTGTTGTTTATGCATTTGTTGATGACATGCTACTTGATCATGCATATTCACATGTTATAGATGGATTCATTGTAGCCTTATTGAACATGTTGTCATGCATCATGAATTGAAGATGAATTGCCATGCTAGTTGATATTGTTGTGGATTGGTTTGTGGTGCATCTCATATAGTATGCTTAACTACTTATTTGTATGGATAACAATGATTGGAAGATGGCAATTCGTGTTGGTTAACCTAGTAGGTTGGACTATTCACTTTTGTGATTGATTAATAATAGCTGGGATATATGCATGGTCCTTAAGTTGTATATTGGGTCACATTCGTAGAAATCTAATTGATTATGATTTGGCATAAAGGACTATTCAACCGGTAGGCTTATTAGTAATGTTAAACGACCCCGTTGATATGTTAGAACCATTGTTGCGGAATGATTAGTAGAACCACATAGATGGTTTCTTTAATTGGTCTTATGGACCATTATAGACTCTCATGAGTCATATTGAACCCTAAATTGTTGTGGAATGCGTTTTGGACCCCTTTGGATATCCATGAAATATTTCTGGCCCCTTTGGATGCCAGATGCCGACATACTTGCACCGTCGGAAGTCCCGTACTTGCTAGGGACAGTCCCGTACTTGCTAGGGACAGCCTCGTACTTGCTAGAGGCAATACCACTCCCGACTTTGACAGGGAACCCTAGACGACCATGGGGTATGTGGTATTTGGATTTGGATGGGATTATCTCGTGTGAGGACAGCAACGGGCCGCCTGCGGGCGATGATTTTGACACGTTGGGCTGCAAGCATGAGTTATATCCTAGTGGCGGTGTTGACATCATGTGAGGACGGCAACGGGCCGCCTTCGTGGCGATGATTATGACACGTTGGGCCGCAAGCATGTTTGTTCACACCTTTGAATTGGAGTTATTAGTAGTACGTACTGTGGTAATGTAACGTGCCGATTTGGTAAGGCATCTTTGCAAAAGCGTTACAACGTGCTACTATGACACGCGTTGGAATCCCCACTTTGGCTCGACTATGTCTAGCGGTGTAGTGGATTCCAAGAGTTGAGTTGGTCCTCACCTTGACTCGGCTAGGCCGGGCGGTGACGGTGGAATATGTGACATTGGTAAATATCGTGAATGCTAATAGTCCTTAGTGAGATGAGTCATCTTGTTGAGAATTCGAATAGGTAAATAATTGGTGTGGGACACCGATAGTCCTCAACGAGGATGAGGTGATCCCATTCTATCTTGGCATTGGCCATCCTTGGCCCCTATATCTTTAGTTGATTGAAATTATGTGTTGGATATACATGGTTAGCATGTTAATTGTTATTTATATTAATCCTGGAATTCACTAAACAACTTTTGTTGTTTACCCCTTTAGTTGTTAACCTTTTGCAGGTTTGAGCTATCGAGCGGGAAGAGTATATTCTTCCTCGTTATTCAAAGTGTAGACTCGAGACTAACGGTATGCTTTGGTGATTGTGTTGGGTTTGGGTTAGTCGACCTCTTGGCCTTGACTATTCGTTTGCAGGATCATGACCTGTAACCTTGTAGATTCAATAGTTGTTTATTCGGATGCATCACTTATGATGCATTAATTGTAAAAGTTTTAATTCTACCCTAATTCCGCAAGTATTGATGTATAAATTATTGTTAATTACACTAAAATATGTATTATTGTTGTATGGGTGTTTCACAACTTCACTTGTTTCTTCCGGATGAAGTCTATGATTGTTTCGGTTGCATCTGATTTGGACCTCAGGAAGAAAACCCATGTGTATCGTGAATAGTCATCAACTATCACCAATACATATCGTTTCTTATTAATGCTTTGTACTCTCATTGGTCCACACAAATCCATATGCAGTAATTCCAGCGCTCTCGTGGATGAGTGTTCTGTTTTGGATTTGTGTGTAGCTCTTGTCATTTTTCCTTTTTCACATGCGGCACACAACTGCTCTTTTTGGAATTTGAGAGTCGGCAGTCATTTAACTAACCCTCCTTTTGCTAGGTTGGTTAACTCATTGAAGTTCAGATGTGAAAGGCGACGATGCCACAACCATGCTGTTTTAGATGTAGCTTTTGACATTAAGCAGACATCTTTCTTCAGATTAATCGAAGCTAAATCAATGGAGTACAAATTTGTTATCCTGTTTCCTGCCAAAATTTCCTTTCCTTCTCCGGATCTGATGCTGCACCGATTGGCTTTGAAATTGACTTCTAAACCTTTATCACACAACTGTCCAATTCTAAACAAATTGTGTCCAAGACCATCAACATAGAAAACCTTTTGGATGGTAATTTTGTCGTATTTGAGACTACCGTATCCTTTGATCGGACAAAACTGATCATTTCCAAATCTGGCTGTCCCACAGAACTTTTCTACAAAGTCCGCGAGTGTGTCTCGTTGTCCGGTCATATGCTTGGAACATCCGGAGTCAAGATACCAGACATGGTTTACCTATAAGACGAAGTAGCACAAGAGGTACCCACTTGTAGTTGGGTACTTTTGTTTTAGGTAATTCATGCACAGTATTATTTGTTTTTCTAACAGATATGGCTTTTAGCTTATCATTTGAAGTTATTTTAGGTACCCACTTTTGAACTGTTCTTTTAGGTTTCCACTTTTGTACAATTCGCGGTGGAATTGTTATTGAAATACTTTTCTATGGAACCTTTTTCTGTTCATAAAATGGGTCCTTTTTCTTCGGTTGCCAGACGAGCTTATTAGTTTTAACAATTGAAGGCTTACAAGCACAAGAATTCAAAGCAATTAAGTCCGTTCTTGAAAACTTTATACAAGAATTATTAACAAGTTTATTATTACAGACAGAATGTTCAATTTTGCTATTTTTGTCTGTAACAATTTTGTCCCACGCGCCACTCTTGTTTTATACTCTTGTTTTTCTGTTCTCTTTTCTTCTTTCGCCAAACTTGTTTTCTCGAACCGTTCACAATGATATCTGACATAAAAGAAGTATGAGAATTAGTAGATTTAGATACTTGTTTCTTCTGTAAATTTTTCATACCTTTTGAAGATTGGACTTTACGTGCAATTGAGTCCGCTGATGAAGATGATTCACCCTTTTCAAAGTTAGGAGACTGAACAATAATTTTTGTTTTCTCCTTCTTTTGTTGTAATAATGGTGAACTTTCAGATGATTTTAAAGAATCTGTAGACATTCTTTGCAGAATTTTAACAGGTTCTTTATTATCATTTGATTGTTTGTTATGCAAAGGTTTGACAAATTCATCAATTTTACCAAACCTTTGCTCTAATGAATTAACGTTAGAGTGCATGTACAGTTCAAATTCTTTTTCTGAATTTATAGAATCTAGAGAAGTAGAGGATTGTGGATCAGACAACTTTATGTTTTTAGGCTGATCTTGCAACAGTTGTTCCATCGTTCTTAGTTCAGCCTTGAGAGTTCCATTCTCTGTCTCAAAATTTTTGACCTTTCAATTCTAGATCAGAATTTATCTTTTCTAAAATTGAATATGGCAGATATACTTTTTGAGATTGAGTAGGTAATTCAGACAAATCCTTTTCAGAATATGTTTGAATGTACTCTTCTTTAGTATCATGAATATTACTTGTTTCATTTATTCTGGTATAATCACCAGAATTTTGCATTTTGTCTGATCGTAATCTTTTTATTTCTTCACTAGATTCTACTTCTTCAGAAGCTTTCATAAATGCCATTTTAAATCCTAAGTTCATTTATCTGACATCATATAATGTTGGTGAACCAGATATTGCTTTTGTCAGATACTTTGGATCTTCCCAACCAATTCCAGATTTAGAATTATAAAATTCTGTGTCTTTTGGTTGATTTAAATAAATTGTTTGATCTGTTTGTCCTCTTTTGATAAATTCATCTTCCATCTTCTTTATTTTCTCATAAAGTTTAGTTTTTCTTCAAAAATAACATGATATTTTACAGAAAAGTTTGAAGCTTCTAATTCTGCTATTCGCAGTCTTTCTTGTAAATCAGATATATTGTGATTAAGATTGAGTATATTGCTTTGAAGTTCTCTTTCCTTATCTTGTAAGTCTGAAACTGCTCGTAAAGCTAATGCTTTATCTTTGGAAAAGTCTAAAACTAAGTTATGTTCATTACGAAGTTTGTTTTCCAAAGAATGAACATTTTTCTTTTCCGCCTTTAAAGATTTTTTAAACTTTTTAAGCATAAAGACCATATGAGTTAGTTTTTCTTCTAATATACATGATTCATCAATATCAGAGTCAGAATTAGAATGTACCTTCGGTTTATCTGAACCATCTAATTTTTCAGACTCTGAATCTTCATCATTTTCAGCCTCATTTTTGCCAGTTGCCATCAATGCAACTTCTTCTGTCTCTTCCTCTTCATCAGACTCAGATTCTTGTCTTTCTGCATCCTCTTCATCAGTTAATCCAACTCATACTTCATCTTCAGCTATCAATGCTTATTCACTCAATTCTGACTCATTGAAAATTTCTGATTTGAGACAAATATGAGCATCTTCATCCAAAATGTCATCATCTTCAGATAACTGCAACCAGTGGTCATCCTCCGCCATAAGAGCTTTGCCAGACTCTTTTTCTTTGGCTAAGAGAGCCTTTCTTGTATAGTAGTCTGAGTTTTTGACAACTGGGGATCTGCATTCTCGGACATAATGACCTGGTTTTCCACAGTTGTAACATTTCTGTTCTGACTCTTTCTTTGCTGACTTGTCTGACTTTTCATATTTGTCAGTCTTTCGTGCACTGTTTTCTCCAGATTTCTCATATTTGTCCTTCTTCTCAATTTTCCTCGAGCCTGTTTTATAGCGCATCTTATTGTTGGTTGGCTTTCTGTAGAATTTCTTTTGAAATGCTTTTGTAAGCAGTGCCATCTGCTTTTTCATCTCTTCTATTTTTGAATCAGCAGATGAATCCGAGGATTCTGATTCGGAAGATGTACTGCTGACTACAGCTCTTTTCTCCTTTTCAGCTTGTATTTGTACTTTTTCTCTGCCAGTAGAGCCAATGGATCAGCAGTTTCTTTCTCGGCTTTCTTCTTTCCTGATATTTTCCTCAACACAACCTCTTGATAGTTGTTGAGGTTTTCAAATATCATATGAAAATCCATTTCCTCAATATCCTTTGTTTGTTGGATAATCATAGCATATTTTTCCCATTCAGGATTCAGAATATTTAGAAATTTGACATTTATGTCCACGTTGGACTTTGTCACTCCGTTTCGTTTCATTTCACTTACCAAATTCACAAACCTTAGGTAAGTGTTTTCCAGTAGTTCACCTTCACGGGCTCTGAAATTCTCAAACATCATTAGGCTGTTTCTAGCCCTGTTTGTGGCAGCTCTGTCGGATCCCCTCATGATTTTACAGAATTCATCCCAAATTGACTTAGCAGTTTTTGTGTTTGTAAGGCATGTGTAAATATCATTGGGGATGGATATCAACAGTAACTTTCTGGCAGTTTTATCCCCTAATTTTCTCTTCTTTTGGGCCTCAGTAAGGTTGGTGACCTCTACTGTCCTTGGTGGAATTGGGGGATTACCAGTTGGTACTCCTGGGATTGTTTCCATAAAAGTGGCTGGTCCTTCTGTCAAGGATTTCAGCATTTCTTCCGATAGATCATGAAAACTAATAAAAAGTAAGAAACCTCTCCCTCCATTGAACATATTCACCCCTGTATAAAATTGGGGGTTTGGTTTCCGATCCCATTGCCAGAGCGTCTTTAGACATATTGATTGATATTTGGGAAACTGTCCAAGATCTGATGAACTCCGATTGAGATTGAAAATTTTGATCAAACTTGGAAACACAGATTAGTACTGAAATCTACAACCCAGTAACTTGTTAGTAGCAATAATCAACTTGACTCAGACATTGAATAAACTTGATGTTGATATATTGCAACAATCTCGATTAATATGTGTGTTAAACTCGAATGATCTAAGTATAAAACTCGAATGAGTTTTGAGTGAAACTCGAATGGGTGTAATGTGAAACTCGAATGAATTTAGAGTGAAACTCGAATGTGTTTAGAGTGAAACACGAATGAGTTTAATGTGAAACTCGAATGAGTTTACTGTGAAACTCGAATGTGTTTACTGTGAAACACGAATGAGTTTACTGTGAAACTCGAATGAGTTTACTGTGAAACTCGAATGTGTTTACTGTGAAACTCGAATGAGTTTACTGTGAATCTCGAATGTGTTTACTGTTGAACTCAAATGAATCAAACTTGAATGTTTGGTGAGAAACTCGAGTGATGTTTGGATACAAGTTTTATAGTAATATGTGAAACTCGAATTAGTCTTTTGAAAAACTCGAATAGTCTTTCACTCAAAACTCGAATCAACTTAATATCCAACTCGAGTGACACAGGTTGTCAACTCGATTGATATAAGTCTTCAACTCGAATTACACAGGTTGTCAACTCGATTGACACAAGTCTTCAACTCGAATTACACATATGATATATGTATTTCGAGTTTCTTAATATTTTCAGATTTTTCAAGTCTGAAATTCAGATTAAATCCAAAAAATTGCCCATTTTCACTCAAATTGCAATCGAAGGTGAGGATTTTGAATACAAACACTTTTTGTGAAACACCTTTGTGCAAAAATAGATCTAGGTTTGACTTTTTCAATGGAACAGTACTCGTTTTTATATTTTTCAAAATTTAACAAAATTGCCTAGATCTTTTTCTGTGTTTTGTGAATCAATTCAAGATTATAATCAATTGATTCGTCTATTTATCCTTTACCTTCGATCCAATTCTCACTGTCAAAGATCAACAGATTAAAAACCCTTAGTGATTTTAGGGTTTTTCGAAAAAAATGCTCAAGAACAGTAAGCAATTTCGAAACAAAAATTCAATCTCAGATTCAAAAAATTCACCCCTAAAGCTCTGATACCAATTGTGAAATACAGATTCTTATCAATCAAACAACAATATCATATAAGCAAGAACAATAAACGGAATTAAAACTAACCAAATGATTATATTGAATGATGACAGATTCTATTACAGAGAGAATAAGATCTTCGTGAACAGTGGCCTTTTCTCTGAATTCTATGTGTGCAAAATAACTGTCAGTTCTATTCTATTGAAAGTCAAAGATACTATTTGTATACATATTTGACAACTATAAAGGAAATACAAAATAGTCCCTAGACTTTGTTTCCATCAATTAAAAACATAACCTAACAAACTCAAACCTTCATAAACACATACTTCCATTATGAACTAAACACAACTAGGGCATAAAAAACCCCCAAATACGAAATACGCACTTCGATTATGAACCAAACACCTCAATGAACACGAAATATGCAACAATGCACTTCCATTTAACAAAAGAATCGAAGTTGCAACGATGAAAAAAAAAAACGGTTGTTCGCACGTGAATGTTTGTTTTTCCTCTTTTTTTTTGAAAATCCTTAAACCGTATGCATTGTATCTGTGTACTTGAAGAACAAAGCTTAATCTTTTTGAGTATGCATGAGCGATTTTCGGGATAAAGATGGAAGGAGGAATCTTGAGCGAAATCTGGAGCAAATACCGATTATGGAAGGAGGGCTAGAATCGCGGTATGCAACGAAAGAATGTGAATTTTAGCTAAATGAACCTTTTTCCAATTTTGCCCCTCCGCGCGTGATATGTTGTGCACCGGTGCAACAAAGTTCAACTTAATTACCCTTTTGCCACTAAAATATGCTCCATTGAAATTATAGATCTAACGGTGTATGGAGGTCCCCAAGTTGCACAATGCATACAGGTTCCCTATAGAACCTGACCCTATATATATATATATATATATATATATATATATATATATATATATATATATATATATATATATATATATATATATATATAGTTTTGGGTTCAAATGAGTACCACTAGTTTTGCGGAGTACCGGAGGTACCTCGCTTAAAATCATTTTTTTTGAAACTTTTCTCATAATGATAGTTTAAATTAATAATACAAGACTACTTGCCAAAAATCACACATAAACACACACTAGAAGTATGTGAAACGTGTGTGTTCATATGAACTGTAATGTTGTGAACGTGTGTTCACAACTAAGCATGTTCACATGAATTTTTCACGTCCACATGACTTTTAAGATGATAGAAAGTGTGAATGTATAAAATTTTTTTTACGAATAGCGTTATATTATTTGTATCTAAATGAATATGTATAAAAATTCAAAACAAAAAAACTTTTTTTCGGAGCTAGTTCACATCTGAAACCCGTGTGTTCACAGGTACTCACGGTACTCTGCATTTTTTAGGTAATCACACGAACCATATTATATATATCATTTCAACATTAAGAAAATGTTAGTAGGGTATTGGGATAGAATGATGATCATCAATACGGTAGTTTTAATGGGATAGAAGATAGAGGGTGTAGAGAGACAAAAACTAATATGATGCTAACATTTCATTAGTGCGAGAGTCTTCCTTTGCACAACCTTATGTTGAATCTTCTTACAAAGCTCCTCGACAACCAACTTTTAATGTTTGTTGTTGATAAATGAAAGATAAATTAATCAATTGAAATTATGTTTTCTGGAGGATGTCACTAGAAAGCCCTTTGTTAACATAGAAAAGTAATTGAACACTTTATATATTTTGTGTTTGAAGACTATGAAGGATCTT
The DNA here is from genome assembly GCA_020465985.1 of Centrapalus pauciflorus. Classification (NCBI taxonomy): domain Eukaryota; kingdom Viridiplantae; phylum Streptophyta; class Magnoliopsida; order Asterales; family Asteraceae; genus Centrapalus; species Centrapalus pauciflorus. The sequence goes on from JAANYP010007298.1 coordinate 485,186, forward strand.
ATCATAGACAATATCTAACCATGATGTGTTGCAATGCTCAAAGTTGAAATGTAGTCAAAACTTTCCATCAGATTCGTTTCATAACTTCAGTACGACTTTGTTAGATGTTGAGCATTCAATACTCAAAATTTACAGTCAATAGAGAAAATGGTTATATATGGAAGTTTTCAGAAGCCAACTTTCGACGAATCTATATGCATGAGCTTGCATTGATTCACAAAGATCCTCAAGAATTATGTGATCACTCAGGTTCAATTCAACTTGCAAGAAAAGTTGTAAAAGGATTTTTTTTGAAGTCACCTGACTTAGCAAGCTTTAGTGACTTTCAGATTGGCATAGAATAACTTCAACTCAAGATCAACTTTGAAAAGCCAAAGTAAGACCTCTCTCATATTGATCCTAATAGATATATACATGTTTCAAGTTATATGAAGAGCTAAAGCTAAGAGGGAGAAGAAATACTTAAGGTTCAATAAAGTCTCAATGTACTTAGATGAGACCCTCAAACTCATAAAGTTTCAACTTTCTGGAAGGTTGAAGTTTTTGTCCAAACAACATCCCCAACCACTAATTAGAGCCGGAATTCTAGAGCCTACGGATGTCGTGCAAAACATTGATGACAAATTAAAGTACAGAGAGACAGTCAAAAGGTTGCAGCTTTGCTTTAGTTATAAGAAACGGGCCATTCTCTGCAACTTTTAAACTTGATTACAAAAATGGAGATTGTTAGAAATATTTTATTGTAATCAAGTTCAGGTGTAAAATGTATTTCCTTTAAAATTGTTCCTTATTTGTAAATTTCCTTTGTTGGTTACGTTTTATGTATCTTCCCTGTAAGTTGTACTTAGTATAAGAGTGCAATAAGGGCATTTAGGAAATAATTTAATTAATTTTTTAAAATTGTTAAATGATAATTAGGGATTTAAAATTAGGTAACTAAATCATCACATTAAACAAATTCCATATAAATCTCCCCATTTCTCTCAATTTCCTCTCTCTCTCTCTCTCTCTCTCTCTACTTCAATCTCTCTCTTTCTCTAGGCACTAATGGAGACCACCACCACCACCACCATCTCTCTCTCTCTCTCTCTCCTCACATTAAACCGGTGATGAACACAGTGATGTATTGTTTCAAATTCGGATGAAGATTCATGTTTAGAATTAAAGATGATGCATGGTCAGGAATGTTCAAATTCGAATGAACATGATGATGTTTAGTTTTAAAACCGGATGAACACGAAGATGAACGATGATGCATGGCAACCGATGATGAACATGATGAACAATGCAAATAGCGACAACTCGAAGCATAGATAAATGATGAACGACGATAAATGATGAACATGGTTGATGAGCGATGAACATAATGATGATGAATGAAGATGATACATAACAGCAACAACACGATGTACAGATGAACGATAAACACGATGATGATTAACAACGACACATCACAAATTTGCATAGATTTTGTATAGATAAATTCGATATGCATCACGAATTGAACGATGAACATGAATTGCATCGACATCTCTATCATCTTTTTTGATTTTGTGTAGATTTTGTTAAACTTGGAAGTGTATTAATGAATTTATTTAGCGTTTATAATATAATTAGTTGTTAGAATATTAAATTTAATATACAATTAAAATTAATTTGAATAAATATATATTTCTTTTCTGAAACTACCCAAAATACTTCCAAATCCTTCTAGTAACATATTAATCTTATTAGATACTATGGATTTTATTGAATCTTATTAATTTGTCGAATCTTATAAATTTTGTTAAATCCTATGCATCTTGTTATAAAAACTACTATGAACCTTTTGAATGTTCTGAATCTTGTTGTAGACACTTTTATAAACCTTTTGAATCATATG
>JAANYP010007299.1:0-11267 GCA_020465985.1 Centrapalus pauciflorus
GTTTGATTTTGCATCGGTGGAGTTCATAGTACGTCTAATCAGTTGCGAAATCATATGTACTCACAGTGGGTGCATTAATAAACTTCAAATAAATTTTATTTCTCCTCGGGATATCAACCGGACTCAAAAGTACCCCACTGTGGGTTAAACAACATCACAAGGGACCTGTTACATTTCCATAAGGAAAACATATCATAAACATGTTCATCAACAAATGGGCGTTAGTTTGTATAATTAAAAGTGTTACAACATTCGGAATCGTCATCCGAAACTCACGTTTAAAATCCATTATTTGGTGTGTTATTATTCCCAAATAACCCTTCATTATATACCTTAATATAGTACAAAAGATATCCCAAAAGTGTGATTAATTAACCATAAATTCGGGTTCCTTAAAACTCATCCGAATTTCGCATAATCTGTGGGTGACTCGCTAAAACGTGCTAATCAGTCCAGGTTTAACCAAACTTTGAATATTTTCTTAAGAACTCAAAAATGCACAAAAAGTCAGATTTCCTTACCTTTTTGATCGATTTAGTTGACGATTCTTGTTTCTTATGCTTCAGTAATCTTCCAAGAATGATTTCCAACTACTATAACAAACATGCATCACAAATTTTCAGATTTTAAATCCGATTTTTGAACCTTAAACTCTCAAAATAAAGCTTTAAACTTAGAAATAATGTTCTTACCTTAATTCCAACCGATTCTTGTTAATAAGTAGCTTTTATCCACAAATGTTGCTTCACAATTTCAAATTTCAGCAAGGATTTTCCAGAGATCTAGAGAGAGATAGAGAACTCTTGAAGATGAAATGGTGAAATGAATGAAATGAAGACTAATAGTCTTTTATTCTCATTTTCGGCTTTTTACACATTTAGCCCCTCAATTTATCTGATTTCAGTAAATACTGATTTTATCTTAGTTTTATCATCACTAACATTTATAAATCATCATACTCCATAATAATAATTCAAAATTCTAAAGTTTCTTAATTTCTCAAATTAGCAACCAACTTTTAAATATTCGAATACATAATCATCTTTAATAATCCAACTTAATTATACAAACTACAAAATATCCAACTAATTAATCTAAATTACAATAATTTAGATCTAAGGATGTTACAACACGTGCTCACAAAATTTGATTAATTAATTTAAGCTTATCTTTCCTTATTCCTACTCAGCGATAACTTGTTAATCTTGTATCTTATTAGATACAATTTCTTGGACACGTGATATATGGTCTTGGCTGCGTACTAATGCAAAGAGACAGAGTCATAGCATATGCGTCTCGTCAACTCAAAGATCATGAGAAGAGTCAACCGAATCATGACCTTGAACTTGCTGTTGTGACTTTCGCATTGAAAACATGGTGTCACTATCTCTACGGCAACGAATTCAAGTTATATACAGATCACAAAAGTCTTAAGTACATTTTCAGTCAAAAGGAGCTCAATGTGCCAGCGACGCTCAATGGAACTCATAAAAGACTATGACTATGAGATTCTATATCATCCTGGCAAGGCAAATGTGGTTGTCAATGCATTGAGTCGAAAAGCTTATCCTGCGAAATGCCTCTATACTCTGACTCATACTTCATTTTCATCTACCCTGATTGATGGTATCCTTGTTGCTCAAGCTGAAGCCCTGAAAGAAGAAAATCTCAACTCTAAGGACATGAAAGGGCAACTTCAATTCTTGGGTGATATCCCTCATGGATTAACACTTTTTTAATAATCGAATATGGGTTCCGAAGTTTGGAGACATTCGACAGAAGATTCTTTCAGAAGCTCACTGCTCAAATTTTTTTGTAAATCCTAGCAGCACCAACATGTACAATGATCTAAAAGTCGAATACTGGTGACCTCGTTTGCAAAGAGATGTGGGTTAGCAAGTTGAGAATTGCGTTACGTGCCGACTAGTCGAAGCAGAGCATCATCAGCCTTACGGCAGTCTTCAGCCGTTGCCGATTCCTGAATGGAAGTTCGATCACATAACGATGGACTTTGTGACGAAGCTTCCTACTACGCAAAGACAACACGAAGAAATATGGGTTATCGTAGATCATCTAATCAAAGTCGCTCACTTCATTCCGATTCGCGAGAACTATTCACTGGAGAGGCTGGCTAAGATCGATATTGATGAAATTGTTACTCGGCACGGTGTACCTATGACAATCGTTTCTGATCGCGACAGCAGATTTACTTCGAGGTTCTGGACTGCACTGCAAGAAGGTTTGGGCACTAAAGTCAGAATGAGCAAAATGTATCATCCACACAACCTGATGGCCAGAGCGAACGCACGATTCTTTCTCTTGAAGACATGTTACGAGCTTGTGTCCTTCATTTTAGTGGTAATTTAGACGATTACTTTCCTCTAGCAGAGTTTTCTTACAACAACAGCTACCATTCGTCCATGAAGCAGCACCTTTTGAAGCCTTATACGTTCGCAAGTGTCGTACGCCAACTTGCTGGCATGAAACAGGTGAAGCACCAATCGCCGGTCCCGCATTACTTTAGCAAACTAACGACAAGATTTGATTCATTCGACAACGTCTGAAAACTGCTCAATACCGGCAGAAATCTTATCACGACCAACGTCATAAGCCTTTAGAATTCCAAAAAGACGATTGGGTTGTATTGAAGGTCTCACCGATGAAGGGTGTGTTCAGAATTGGCAAGTGTGGCAAGTTAGCACCACGATTCGTTGGTCCTTTCAAGGTCATCGAACGTGTTGGGAGCCAATCTTATCTTCGGACTTGCCGAACGAATTGTCAAACATTCACCCTGTGTTTCATGTCTCACAATTGATGAAGTGCAAGGAAAACGAAAGCGAAAAGTAGGCCAATCATTTGACTTACAAGATCAACGAGAAGCTGTAATGCGATGAGCCTGAGGTTAATTTGGAAACAAAGATGAAAAAGCTAAGAAACCGAGAAGTGGCAATGGTGTCGATGCAATGGAGAACCTCTCATGGAACTTCCCAGACCTGGAAATCTGAACAAGACTTGAGAGTTCGCTATCCGCATCTGTTTGAGCCCTAGGTACTTTGCGGACAAAGTGCAAACGTGGGGGGGGGTCATACTGTAACACCTTGCTTTCTAAATTATGTGTTTATGTTGTAATGTGCGTTAATGATGTAATTTAAAATTTTTATGAACTTAATTGCTAATTAGTGCCATTAGGTAATGAAATTATTTAATTAAGTTAGATATTCTGAATTATAGCAACATACTTGACCCAAATTGACGGCAATTGCAATAAAGTAGCCGTTTATTTAAATAAATGTGATTTAGCCAAATCATGATAATTACGTGCTTATAAGTAATTAAATTAGTGTGCTTGGCCAAAATTATAAAAATGACCGAATTATAGAAATATAATCTATGGGAGTGAATAAAATAAAATATATACTTTGACATGAAATATAATTGTGGCACACAAATAAAAGATTAGAAATTGAACCGTTTATGTAAGTAACATAAAGTTAAGGATTGGGGGTGAAAATCATGAAATTGCTAAACTTATATATATATATATATATATATATATATATATATATATATATATATATATATATATATATATATATATATATATATATATATATATATATATATATATATATATATATATACATATATATATATATATATATATATATATAACAAGTATACGTGAGTAAGCACTTTGGCTACTCCACTTCATTTTTATCAATTTCTTTCTGTAACTCAAACGAAAACGACTCCGTAAATACGTCCCATCTTTCGGCTCCGATTTCTTGCTTATTTCTCAACGGAATTTGGTGATTCAAGTTGGAAACTGTTCGTTAAGTGACAAACTAAAAGAATCCAAACTTTATTCAATGTAATTTACCCTTCATCTCGTCAATTTCGTGCTGTGTGTGAGCTATGGCACCGGTGGCCAAAACCAAACTAAGATGCTACCAAAACATGAAATTGATGTTTAGTTTCCATTCAAGTATTATAGCAAGCAAATACAAAGCATATTTTAGAGTTTAATTTGTTGTTTTATGGTGATGATTGGCTGCCTAAACAAAGAAAACTGAAAGAATAATAGTGCAGTGGCATAACTGTGTTTGCATGGGAAAACTACCGAAACCATGAAAGGTTTCGGTATGTACCGAGAAACCTTGAAAGCTACCAAAACAAACCAAAAAATATCGAGACCCACATACAATCCACCGAAACCTATGAACTATCGAGACTAATGAAGGCTACCGAAACCATTTGAAGATACCTAAACTTACCGAAACCATGGAGGGTTTCAGTAATCCTAAACCTACTGAAACTGTCCAACATGTATGTATATATATATATATATATATATATATATATATATATATATATATATATGTGTGTGTGTGTGTGTGTGTGTGTGTATGTGTGTGTTTATTTGACATGATGTTGTGTGAGTTAGGGGTGAGCGACGGGTACCATTTCCCGAACCCGAACCGGTACCGAACCGGTGCCGGTACCGACCGATACCGAATTAATATATTCGGTTCGGTATTCGGTTTTTAAATTAGCTAAAATTCGGTATTCGGTACTTTCGGTTCGGTATTCGGTTCTTAAATTAGCTAAAATTCGGTATTTGAAACCGAACCGGCACCATATAAAATTATACGGTTCGGTATTCGGTTCTTCCAAAACTAATAATTCGGTTTCGGTGTTTTCGGGATCGGTACCGGTTCGGTTCGGTACGGTACCGAGCTCACCCCTAGTGTGAGTAGTCCACAGCAAGTTGATATACATAAATATGTATATATATTACGTTGTGTGTGTAGGTACAAAAAAAACAGAAATTTCAGGTAGTATATATATATATATATATATATATATATATATATATATATATATATATATATATATATATATATATATATATATATATATATATATATATATATATATAAACATGTGTGTGTGCAGTGTGTATGAAAGGAGATAAGAAAGTAGGTGTGTGTGTCTGTAGTAGAACCGACAGAAATAGTACATTATATATATGTATGTATGTATGTATGTATGTATGTATGTATGTATGTATGTATGTATGTATGTATGTATGTATGTATGTATGTATGTATGTATGTATGTATGTATGTATGTATGTATGTATGTATGTATGTATGTATGTATGTATGTATGTATCTCGTGTGTGTGTGTGGAATCTAAACAACATTTCTTTTATATATTAATCTTGAATGCATATTATAGCACCACACACACACACAAAGATATATATAAATTCAAGGTTTTTTTAATTATAAACTAGTTTTATTAATTTGCTATACACTCATGTAAATTACAGACACTTCGTTGCACACCAGACATTAAATTAAAGTGTTTAGCTCGATTATGAGTCAAAATTAAGTGCCAGAGTGTATTAAAGCTTATTTAAAGTGTCAAAGCCTTCAGAAACACAGCAAAACCATATCAAGCCAAAAACCTATAGTAAACCCTAGATAAGCTTGTGCAAGTGTTTCAGAGTGTCATAAAGCCTTAAATATTGGTGCAAGCATTTAACAGTACTATGAGTAACAGTTATTGATGTTTACATGTATTTTATGTAATTGAGACATACTTTGCTCCTATATGCCTTCTTTGACCATCAATAGAGCTTTTGTGAGTGAAGGTGAACACTGAGGTACAGGCGGTGCCCAGCTTAGCCAGATCTCATATTTATTCTATTAATATGCATTATTTACTGTTAACTGATTATCTTTCAGCATATTATACAGCTTGACTTGTTTAAGCGTTTCTTTGTGCCCTTCATGAGCATTTTAAAATATGCAAGCTATTCAGATGCTTACCACTATCCCAAGCATTTATGCGAGAAGCTAGCCCCGCATCGCAAACTGATCATATGTAAGCGGTAACCCTAGTGGTGGCATCTCCTTTTCAGCGTGCTTTGTCTCAATTTGTGCAAACAATCAATCTGGTAAAATCATGATTAAAGCAAGGATGTGAAATGTTGTGTGTAGCCTCATGTATGCTATGGTAAGCACTAGACCAGACATAGCTCATGTCATTGGAGTTGTTATCCATTTTATGTCTAATTCGGGGATATAGCATTGGGAAGCAGTGAAACGGGTAGTAAGAAATCTGAAGGGCACTTCAAAGATGACATTATATTTTAATGGTAAAGACTAGGTTCTCACGGGATATACTGATGCAGACCTGGGTGGATGTAAAGATACGTTCAAAAGCACTTCAGGGTATATTTCACAGTGGGAGGAACATTAGTTAGTTGGATGCCTAAATTGCAGAAGAGTGTAGCTATATCAACAACATAAGATGAATACATGGCAGCTGTTGAAGCCAGTAAAAAGCTTGTTTGGTTAAAGAATTTCTTGATAGAGTTAGACAAGAAGCAGAACTTGATGGATTAATCCCGATCAATCTTATATTAGTATGTTAATTATGTAAAGTATGTAAGGTATGATGTATGAATATGTAAATTATAGTAAGTAGAAGGACCTAATTAGTATTTAGGAATACATGAAGGGTTGCACCTTTTCATAAAGGTTGTGATTTTTCATGAAAGGGTACCACGAAGAGTTGCGACTATTCAACGCACCCTTTAGATTATTATATATAGGTCCAATGTAATCATTTGTAAGTGTGATTTCAGAAAGATTGTTTAATAAAGTTCATATTTTGTAAGTAAATCCTGTGCAATTTAGTGTAAGAATTCCAACAATTGGTATAAGAGCTTCAAGTTTTTCGATTCTCATCATATACCATCACGGTCAGGAACACAGTACGCAACAGTCTTAGAAATTCACCAGGGACGTTTGTTTTTTCAGAAACAAACATCATCAGTTGGAGTAAGCAATTGAAACGGGGCGGCCGAACATAGTGTTCTACCACCAAACCGACATCAATACATCATAGTATAAAATTCTGATTTCAACAAGTTTCAATTAGAATTAAGTAAGGCAGTAAGTCAAGTAAAACCCCACACAGAACCGACGCAGCAAACAAACAGTAAGCCTCATCGCAATTTTAGAAATAGCAAGCCCTAGAAATCGGATAGCATAGATAGAAAAGCCAAAATCAGAAGGTGTTAGGCACAAAAAGGCCTCAGTCAAACCTGTTCTACATCTGAGGGGGAGATTTATAATCAAACCTGTTGATGCATTTGAAGGTTGAATTTAAGGCCTGTTATATGTCTTATTGAAACCTGAAAATGATTTGCAATATCAGTCTAAAGCTGTTCTATATGTTGCATGTGTTGCAACTTAGACAGTTTGTCCAAGCTGCTCTGTCTGCTGAACAGGCTGGACATAAACTGTCTACGCTGCTCTACACTGTTGAGCAGCTTGGGCATTTTTAAAGTGTTCTGTTCTTTGTGAACAGGCTAAACACTTTATGGAATATGTTTCCAAGTCATCATGTATTGTTTTTGACTACAAGATCAGTTTACAAAGTCGAAGACAAAGTGGAAAACAGAAATGCTCAGCCTGCCCAAGCTATTCTGTAACATGAAGACAAAAGGTTATTTGAAAAAGGGTGACAGACCTTTTTCTTATATCAAAATAGGCCTTTACAAGGAAGAAAGACGCAAAGTTGACATTCCTAAATTAGTTAAAGGCAATGCAACAGTAGACAAAGTAAAAAGACAAAAGTTCTGCACATATGAAGACAAGTCTGCTTTTCAGAAAAGTGAAGAAAAGGTTATGTTGTCTTTTCAACAAGGCTTCTCCTTTTCCGTCCAATGAAGATGTTTCTCTTAGATCCTCTAGGTGAGTATAAAAGGAAGCTTCTAAGGACAGAAAGAAGTGTGAAGAAAGCTAAGTGCTGAAACCCAAGAGTGAACGTGCAAGTGTGATTTTCATGCATGCAAACCTTCTGTGTAAACCAGCATCTGTGTGTATAAGCTGTTCTACATAAGTCGTTCCTTTAAGTCTTGTAAAACACAGTGAGTGCTTCTTAGTGAGTGTATTCATTGTATACTAGTTTTGAGTCTGTCTTAGACTAGTAAGCATACTGTTGTATCTGTCATCTCAGCTTGAACTATTCCGCATTCAAGCTTGTTTGTAATTAACAAATTGTTGATAATACATACAAACATTGAGAAAAGAGTGTCTAGTTTTTTAAATTGCTGTATTCACCCCCCTCTACAGCTTATAACTATATACTTTGGGAACCTCTCGGGACCTACAACTGGTATCAAAGCAGTTTAGAGTGTGTGTCATTCTAGATCTCTCATTCTCCCAAGTTTCCATGGACAACAGTGCTGCAAATTCTTCTTACTATGACAATGGCTCTATGGGCAAACCTCCCAAATTTAATCATCAAAACTTCTCTGGTTGGAAATGCAGAATGATGCTCTATTTAGAGAATCTGGATGTACAACTGCCAGAGATAGTGATGGAGGGTCCCTATGTGCCAACCTCTGTTACTACCATAACTCCAGCGGTTGAAGGAGCTGCTCCTGAAATCAGGACCTTTGAGAAAGCTAAAGCTCAATGGTCTGATGAAGACAAGAGATTGGTGGCTCTGGATGCAAAGGCCAGAAACAACCTGGTCATTTCTCTCCCTGATGATGTGTTCAAGCAGGTTGAGAAAATGAAGACAGCAAAGGAGATGTGGGATACTTTGTGTACCGTCTATGATGGACCCACAATCACACTGGACAACAGGATCAACAATCTTGTTAGACAGTATGAACTCTTCTTTGCTAAACCAAAGGAGACTCTCACTGAAACCTACACCAGGTTTACTGCTCTAGTGAATGATCTCAAAGCTGTTGGGATCACCAAGGACAGTCTTACCCTGGTGAATAAATTTCTGGACATTTTACCTGAAGAATGGAACTACTTTTCAACAATCCTAAGGAACTCAGGTACTATCAGAAGTATGGATCTGGTCAATCTGTATGGATCCTTACTGAATGATGAACAGTCAAGGCAACAAAAGAGAAATGCCTTGGAAATGTCCAGAAGAGGTGCAGCCTTTGTGGCTAATGTGAGACAGCCTGTAAATCAGGTGAGTGATGTGTTCATTCAACCTGATCAACAGGATGATGAAAAGGAGGAGGTGTCAGACGAAGAAGATGCTGCAGATCTTGCTGAACAAGATGATGAGCAAATGATAGCCATGCTTGTCAAAAGGTTCAACAAGAAAAGGTTTGGAAGAAACATGCTGCAAGGAGGTTCAAGTGCTGGCAAAAAGAAGGCATTTGACAAATCCAAAGCTGAGTGCTTCAAGTGTGGCAAAACTGGTCACATAGCTGCTGACTGTGTGTCAAAAGTTGTTGGTCAGTCATCCAAACCCAACAAGACTAACAAGGATGATGGCTATAGGGTTAAGTACCTTATGGCCATGGCTAAGCTGAGGAAATTGGAAAACTCAGTGTCTTCCAATCGCCAAAAGGGACTTATGGCAGAGACATGTGACTGGGAGGAATCTGATTCATCATCTGATGAGGAAGATAATCAATGTCTGATGGCCAACACGGATGTCCCATCAACAAGCAGCTTCAAACAAGATATGGCTGAAGCTGAAACCTTCAGCAGCTTAGAGAACTGGAATCCTACTATGATGTATAAGGTACAAAATTTTATGGCTTACAGTTCTGAAGAAAAAGTTAAAATGTTTGAATATATGCTTGTTGATCCCTTCAAAGGCTGCGGTTAAGAAGCCATGATGCTTTACTATCTGAAATATCTAAGCTTAAAGTGATCCTTAAACTAATCCAGTAAACTGGACAGTTCCATAAGGTTGGAAACTGAGCTTGATGATTAAAACACATCAACTCTATTTTACTGGAAGAAAAGAGAGAAACAGATATAAAGCTGCCAAGCTCAAAAGAGAGTTGACTCTGGGTTGCCAATCTGCACAAAAAGTCAACCATTGTAAATAAGTCAACCGATATCCTGGGAGACACAAATCCAAGCCTATCTTGGAGGGGATCTTGACACAGCAGCTTCCATTGTTGAGATAAGTAATCTGAAAGAAGATTTATCCACTCTTGGTGAACTTCCAAATACATTCATTCAAAATGTTAATGGTAAACTAATCTCAACAAACAGGTTTGTCAGGCCTCAAAATACTGACAGCTTGTGTGAACTCAGCTCAAAAGCTAATGTTGGAGTTTGTTCTCCAAGTCAGCCTGCTAAGTGCTCTGCTAGCTCACATAAGCAAAAGAAAGGAAAACATGTTCAAACTGAAGCTGTGGATGCTAAACCTGTTGACAAAACAGGTTCTGATTCCAAAGCTGATGGTAAAAAGCGTGTTAATCCTTTTGATGCTAAACACTTTGAAAACAAGTTTTCAAAAAGTAAGCAGCCTGTTTTCAACAAGGGTAAGTCTCATGTTGAAAACAAAACTGCTGTGATTTCAAATAAGTTTTCAAATCATAGTGGTAAATTGGTTTTAAAATGAAAATTAGTTTTTTTCAAAACCAGACCACAGTGAAGATGCTGATAGGCAGCATAAATCACAATCATAGTAAGGGGCAAAGGCAAAGCCATAGGCTCAAACTGAAGAACAACGGGGAATAAGTTTCCCAAACATGTGGAAGCTCAAAAGCTAGCAAGCTTCCTGTCGTTGACATCTGTCCTCCCAAAAGAGGAAGAGAGACAGTCAAAGCATTGGCAGTGAACTCCTCCAACACAAGCTGTTGATATCAACAAAGAATGCGAAACCTGCTAAAGAAAGAATCACAAAAAGAGCGCAGAATGTGTTCTTCTGAAGGATCTTCTTCCAAAATACTAAAAAGAGAAAATGTTACAAATGTGGGAAGAAGACACATCTGGCCAAGGACTGTCCTGAATCTGAGGACATGAGGCCTGTTAACTCTGTTGTTTCTCTCACAGCTGTCACAGGCAGTGTTGGAAATGGCACAGTTACTGAGAATGGTAGTCAAGCTGATACCATTCAGATAGGGAATATTAGTGTGGATATTTCAAATCCATCAACAAATGTTGATGAAGTAGGAGAACTCATCTCTGTGATGAGTTCCCCTAAAAAATGACTAATAATTCTCTTATCACTCTGCAGGAAAAACAACCTTCCCAGGTTTGGTACTTGGATAGTGGCTGCTCAGGGCACATGACAGGTTGTAAAGAATTGCTGAGTGAACTCAGGCCTGAAAAAGGGCCAAAAGTCACCTTTGGTGACAATGTACAGGGATCCACTGAGGGATATGGAACTCTTAAAGCTGGTGCTGTAGTGTTCAAAAGAGTAGCCTATGTGGTTGGGCTAAAACACAACCTTGTTAGCATAAGCCAACT
>JAANYP010007299.1:13189-39118 GCA_020465985.1 Centrapalus pauciflorus
GTTCTTCAATATTCAACCGGTTAGATCTTCATTTTCCAGGGTTTTTCGAGTTTCTTCTGTTATAATGGTTCTATAAACATCACATTATCATTATATACTGATTTTAAACTCATTTACTTCCATATCTGTGTTAAAATCATCAAGAATCGACCATTTTGAAGCTTGAAAATATGGGTTTTTTAAGTGGGTTTTTCATGTGTTCATGCTAGTTTTAAGTGTTTTCTAGGTTGTTTTAAACCACCAAAAGTGTTTAAAATAGTTTATAAATCATTTACAACTGTTTTTTAGGCATCAAAACTGATAAAAATCGATTTTTGTCTATTCTGCCTTAGAAAATCGTAAAAACCTGCTGTATTTCGGATTATATACTGTAGCATTTCGGACCATATAGGCACCAAATTCGGACCCCTCAACCATCCTAATTCGGACATCACTTAGGTGTATTTCGGACTCCCTCTAAGCCAATTTCGGACCCTAATTCGGTCCTATTCCGAACTTCGGACCATCCGAAGTTCAGGAAAGGCTTTCCATATTTTTTACATATTGGGACTTGTTCTTAAATTTTCTAATTTCGGACCCCACCATTTCGGACCATCCGAATTCGGTCCTCTGTCCCTATTTCGGAATCATCAAATTTCGGCCATTTCACTGTTCATTCGAATTCGGTTCATCCGAATTCGGTCCTTAGGTCCATCCGAACTTCGGTCATCCGAATTTTATACCCTAAGTACAACTGTTCATCCGAATTTGGACCCTCATCCGAATTAGGTCCATCATCCGGATTACTGTTCATCCGAAATTACTCATCCGAAGTCTAGCCTTTCAAAATCAACCGAAATCACTCCATCCGAATTCGACCCATCCGAATTCGGTTGCTCCATCCGAATTACTATTCATCCGAACTCATCACCCGAATTCAGAACACTCTGTTTTCAGTCCAACCCATCTGTACTCAGTTTCCACCTCTAAGATCTCCACATTCTCAATCAGCACCAATACTCATAATGTCTCGTGAAGCTCTTGTACTCGGATCTGAGAACAGACCACCTGTTCTCTATCCTGATGAGTACGAACAATGGAAAGCCCGGTTCCTGAAATTCGTCGGAATGCAACCTCTCGGGAATATGATGCTTCAATCAATATCCGAAGGGCCCGTCATCTACTACAGAGAAATTGCTGCCAGACCCGAGGCTGATCCTCCTGTACTAGCCTCCAAAGTCGAAAGAGAGCCGGCAAATGACGCCGAAAGGGATCGCCAGCATGCTGATAAGAGGGCAGAATATCTGATCTATCAAGCCCTCCCCACTGATATTCTGGTAGGTGTAGACAGTAAAATGTCTGCAAAGGAAATGTGGGACGAGCTGGAAATCCAAATGCTGGGGGCAGATCTTGATGACCGTGCCAAAATTGAAGAGGCAAAGGCAAAGTTTTCAGAATTCCGCGCCAAAGACGGGGAATCTCTGCAATCCACGTTTACCAGGTTTTGTGCAGTCCTTAATGAATTGAATAAACTGCACATCAAAAAGGATCGGGATGACATAAACATCCAATTCTTTGCCGCCTTAGCCCCCGAGTGGCAGCTTGCATGTAGGGCAACAAAGAGAGTCTTGAACATCCCTGAGGTATCTATAAATGTCGTCTTTAAGGAGCTTAAGAAATATCAAGGCGATGTGGATCAACAGAAGCTGATGGCAACTCAATTGGCCTCACTATTGCTATCAGCCAACACAGGGTTGAAACCAAATGATTCCCTAGCCTTGATCACAAACACGCAGATTCCGACACCATCTTTTGCTCCCGGGTCTTCATCATCTCAGTACAGGTATGCTTCCCCTCCGCGTGAGGTCTATGATGAGGAGGAAGCCACGATACAAGAACAGATTGCCTTGTGGACCAACCGTCTCCAACAACGACGGTTCTCCAACAAGACCAACAACCAACTCCGATATGACACCGGTCCTCGGAGGTACTCCGATGATAGAAGGGATGACAGACGCGATGACTATCGCAGGGACGACTACCGCAGACATGATAGAGACGATCGCCGGTATGATGATAGACGCGACTATCGCGATGATCGCCGTTATGACAGGCGTGACGAAAGGCGAGATGACAGGAGAGAGGAAAGGAGAGAGGACAGGCGGGACGATCGTAGGGATGATCGTCGGGATGACCGCCGGGAAAGGAGGCGTGATGACAGCCGTGAGCACCGCCGGGCCGACAAGAGGCCGGCGGAAAGAAGAGAGGAGAAGCCAAGAGCAGACGAGCCAAAGGCTACTGATGAACGTCTCTGCTACAAATGTGGCAAACCGGGCCACTTTGCTAGGGAATGCAAGAACAATTTTGAGAGAGACGTTGCATATTACGAAAGAAAGCTCGAGGCTGCAAAGACGAAGTCGGATGCATTGGCCCTCGTCGCCCAGGAGGATTACTGGGATGCTGAAGATTCTGACGACGAGGATGACAATGGCAAAAATTGCTATATGGTTGATCGTCAGGGGTTGGAGATTTGTGCTGCTGTTACTGCTGCAAATTCAGACACTGCTGCTGAGGGGAAGACATTGAAACATCCACCAGCATGTCTGATGGCTACAACCGACGATCCCGAATGCTCCACATCCGGCTCAGAGTCCAGCGAGGTATATTCCTATTACATTCCTGCACATGTAAATAAATTATTTGTAGATAATGAATGTACACTACACACACAAATACTTGATCTACAAGATAGATTAAAAGCTGAAACTGCAAAGTGTGTACAGGCTGAACATCAAGCTCATATTTTGAAAGAATCATCTGAATTATATCATGCAAAATGGTTAACTAATCATAATGTTATAAAACAGATGTTGATAGAAAAAGTAGATGTTCAGGATAGGAATATATACCTTGAATCTTGCATGGAAACGCTTTCAAAAGAAAAACTCTCTTTAAAAGAAGAAATTTCTGTTCTTACAAAACAATTAGATGTGGTAAATATGGAAAATATAGACAGTTTAGAAAAATACAATATGATTGAAGAAGAAAGGATAAGTTTGTACGCAAGAATAAAGACCCTTGACGATGCATTTTTGAAAAGGGGTCAAACAGAACAAACTATCCATTTAAATCAGCCCAAAGAAACTAGGTTTTACCATTCTAAACAGGGAATTGGTTTTAAAAATCCTAAATATTTGGAAAAAGCACAAAATGTCTTACCTGTATTTTATGACATGAATTATATGGGAGCCGGTATTAAATCTTTCTTTTTTGAGTCATCAAAAGAAGTTTTAAACCAAGAAAATGAGAAACGTGTTGCGCGTAAAGATAAAGAAATTTCTTTTCATTATGAAGAACTTAACGAGAGTTATTCTTCTAGAGTACCCACTTTAGAGGAAGATCTCTCGTCAACTTATTCAGAAACTGAATTGAACACTGAAACTAAAAAATCAAATCCTCAACTTTATATTCCTGCAAAAGTTCTTCAACAACAAATCATTGTTTTAGAAAAGGAATTGAAGTCGTCTCAAGAAAAAGCACTTGATCTTCAAGATGCTCTTTTTAAGAGAGAAGAAGAATTGATAAATCAATCTTTTCAACAAACTGTGGAAGTCACTGTCTACAGAGAAAATTTTGAAATAGTTTCACAACGATTGAAAGATCTTTCAAAACAACAAACACTTTCTCATTCTCTAAAAATTCCATGTATGTCATCAGATAAAGGTAAGGCTACAGCTGAAACTTCTTCTATCTTTGTCAAAGGTGAGTGCACAAATGCTTTCAAGAATGAGGTTTCTAAAAAGACTCAGATAAAATCCAAGTCTTTTAAGAAACCCACTCACCTCCAAAAAGAAAAGTCTGTCAAGTCTAAATCTTCCATGCTTACTGACTCTAATCGTTTTGTTCCTACAGATCATATAAGGAGAGTCCCAAAAACCACCATGCAGGATTTTTCAAGTTTTTTTGTGAAGAAGGCTTTAATGCCATGTGAATTTGTTTCTAGAGATAGGATGTCTGTAATCTCTAAAGACAATTTGTGTAACCAAGTGTGTGACAATGTTTGTAATGATGTACCGAATTCTACTATTTCATTAAAGTACTCTTTCAAGGATTTGTTTAATCTATGTCCAACTAAATATAGACGACAGGTTCCTGAAATGAATGCTTTTGTGCCTTATCCTGTTAAACGAATTCGGAAAAAGAAAACTAAAAATAGTGCATCATCGGCCACAAACAAAGTTGAGACATGTCTGTTGCCAAGGCCCAAAACCAAAGCAACGGTCAAGAAGGTCTCATCAAGACAAAAACCGAAGGCAATTTCAGCGCCTAAGGTTCCAAAACCCAATAAATCCAATCTTCAATGGATTCCAAAGGGTTGTGCATCTAGACCACACACAAATGCTAGTTGGGTTTCTAAATCTGTACACGTGCCATATAAATCTGGAATTCCTAACAAAAAGGGACCCATATTGAGGTGGGTACCCAAGGTTGTGTGATCTTAATGCAGATGGTTCTTGGTTACTTCTGATCAAGACCCGTGCTTCAAAGACATGGCTTCTAGTTACCTTAGACTAGGACCCGTTCTTTTGCTTGTCGGTTGTGCTTAAACCGACACGTTTGGCTTCTGTGCACACAGCCCAGGACCCAGTCTTAACTCATCATGTTTTCTGAACATCTCGATTCAGAACACGGTTTGATTGTGAATTAAAAATGGATGAGTTTGAATACATATAGTTTTCATTATATGAATTTATGTGTTTTTCAGGCTATGTCCATTTGGTATATGGATTCGGGTTGCTCCAAGCATATGACAGGAAGAAGAGAATTGCTGTCCAACGTTGTTGAACAGTACTGCGGAACTGTGAAATTCGGGAACAACCATCAGGCTCAAATAAAAGGATACGGGGACTTAGTTCTAAATAATCTGGTCATCAAGGACGTTGACTATGTTGAAGGGTTATCTCATAATCTTTTTAGCATAGGACAGCTCTGCGACAAAGGACTAGAAGTAACATTTAGGGCTAAGAACTGCAGTGTTAAGAACATAGATGGAAAAGAAATCTTGACTGGTTCCCGAAAATCTAACCTTTACACCATTGACGTATCTAAGCTTGTGGTGAAGGATAACATTTGCCTACTATCAAAAGCCTCGTCAAAAGACTCTTGGTTGTGGCATCGAAGATTATCCCATTTGAATTTTGATAACATAAACAAGCTGGCTGCGAAGCAATTGGTCAAAGGACTTCCTGAGTTGCGCTACGAAAAGGACCATCTTTGCGGAGCATGTGAGAAAGGAAAAATGAAACGATCATCTCACAAACCAAAGCCCGAACCATCAACAAAAAGAGTTTTGGAGTTACTTCATATGGATTTATGCGGACCGATGAGAACTCAAAGCATAAATGGAAAACGATATGTGTTGGTTATCGTTGATGATTATTCTCGATATACCTGGGTCAGGTTCTTGCGTTCCAAGGACGAGACAGCTCAAGAAATCATTGATTTTATCAAAAGTGTCGAGACCCAACAGCAGCTGTCAGTACAATCAATCAGATCAGATAACGGCACGGAGTTCAAGAACTCGGTAGTAGAGGGCTTCCTTCGATCCAAGGGGATTCAGCATCAATACTCTGCTGCTAGAACACCTCAACAAAACGGGATCGTGGAAAGGCGTAACCGTACGCTAGTAGAAGCCGCTCGTACAATGCTCACATACTCAAAGCTACCTCCGTTCTTGTGGGCCGAAGCCGTATCAACAGCATGCTATACACAGAATCGCTCCATCATTCATAAGCGCTTTAACAAAACTCCATACCAGCTCTTTTTGAATAAAGTACCATTTATCAAGTACTTACGTGTATTTGGTTGCAGGTGCTATGTACTGAATGACAGAGACAACCTCGGGAAATTTAACGAAAAGGCGGATGAAGCATCTTCATTGGATACTCATCCAACTCGAAGGCGTATCGCGCATTCAATACCCGAACCAGAACCGTCAACGAAAGTGTGCACGTCACATTTGATGAGTTGGCTGAACTGGCACCCGAAGTTGATCAATCAGGACCACGCATTACTCAAATGCCTGGAGACTCATCGAATAACCCCATTTCTTTTTCTTCTTCTGATTTGGTTAATTTATTTGATCCTTTTTATGTTGAATTTTTCGGTCCTAACGCTAGTGTGTCTAATGTTGTTAATAATGTAGGTAATCCTTCCAGTTCAACTGCGCCGCAAAGTTTCTCCACTCCATCTTCATCAACATATCCTCATCCATCCACATCATCCACCGACACATCCGCAGTTGACTCTACTCCTGTAATACCCTCACATATAATACCAACGATTCTTCCTTCACTTGAACACTCGGAAATTGAACCCGAACCTGTGGTACCATCATTTGAAACCATTGACCATGAATCCTCATCCATTCCCATATTAACCACAGAGGTTCCATCCCGAGCACCCCTTCCACACGAGATCAAATGGACCCGCAGTCACCCATCAGAACAAATCATTGGTGACGTAACAACAGGAGTCCAAACTCGTAGGGCATCTGCTAATGAATGTCTCTACACTTCATTCTTAAGTATGATAGAGCCCGCTCGTGTGGATGAAGCCCTGACAGATCCGGATTGGATAGTTGCAATGCAAGAGGAACTCAACCAGTTTGAACAGCTAAGAGTATGGCGGTTAGTTCCCAAGCCAAAAGACCGTACAATCATCGGAACAAAGTGGATCTTCAAGAACAAACGAGATGAAAACGGCATTGTGATAAGGAACAAAGCAAGACTTGTTGCCAAAGGCTACCGACAACAAGAAGGGATAGATTATGACGAGACCTTCGCTCCCGTTGCACGGATCGAAGCAATCAGAATCTTCTTGGCGTATGCGGCACACAAAGACTTCAAAGTGTACCAAATGGACGTCAAGACTGCCTTTCTGAACGGTGAACTTAACGAGGAAGTGTATGTTGAACAACCACAAGGCTTTGTTGATGCACATAAACCTGACCATGTTTATGTGCTAGATAAGGCCCTCTATGGTTTAAAACAAGCACCTCGAGCATGGTATGATAGTCTTTCGAATTTCCTTATTTCTGCCGGTTTCTATAAAGGTGTGGTGGACACAACTCTGTTCACTAAAAGGGAAGGCCCACATATAATGCTAGTACAGATTTATGTTGACGATATTATATTTGGATCTACTGACAGTAATTTTTGTAAGGATTTTTCAGCCCTAATGGAGTCTCGGTTTGAGATGAGTATGATGGGGGAAATGAACTTTTTCCTCGGATTACAAGTCAAACAACTTGAGGATGGGATTTTTGTGAACCAGTCGAAATATACTCTTGACATTCTCAAGAAGTATAAGTTAGACTCTTGCACGAGTATCGCAACTCCCATGGCCTCCAACTGTAAGTTAGACACCGATCCTTCCGGGAAAAGTGTCGATAATACAACTTACAGAGGGATGATAGGATCCTTACTGTACTTGACTGCCAGTAGACCGGATATAGTGTTTTCAACATGTCTTTGTGCTAGATTTCAGGCCGACCCAAAAGAATCACACCTAACTGCGGTAAAACGCATTTTTCGTTATCTTAAGGGTACACCCGAACTTGGTCTATGGTATCCAAAGGGAACCGATTTCGATCTTACCGCGTTTTCAGATGCTGATTTTGCAGGTTGTAGAGTGGACAGAAAAAGCACATCGGGAGGAATACAGTTCTTAGGCGATAGACCGGTGAGTTGGTCTTCCAAAAAGCAGAATTGTGTATCCACATCCACAGCTGAGGCTGAGTATGTAGCAGCTGCAAGCTGTTGCTCTCAAGTGCTGTGGATGAGAACACAATTACGTGATTATGGGTTCTCACTCACCAATATCCCTATTTACTGTGATTCTCGAAGTGCAATTGCCATCTCTTGCAATCCCGTGCAGCACTCTCGAACAAAACACATAGATATCAGGTATCATTTTATTAAAGATCACGTGGAAAAGGGAACCATTGAGTTGTATTTTGTTGGCACGGAATACCAACTAGCGGATATATTTACTAAAGCTTTAGACGAACCTCGTTTTCGGTTTTTAGTATCTCATATCGGCATGTTGAATCCACCTTCCAATTAAATATCAGATATTGTCTTAAATAATTATATTTCAATCTATCATGATTGAAATTCCTTTATTTTAGAAAATAACTGTTATTTAAATTTAAGGTTTATGTCACAAAATTAAAACTCATTATTTCCTTATCTGCGCATATTTTTAATAATTAATGATACTGATAAATTGCTGTGTGAATTGTTCATCATGGAGTGGGATGCAAACAATATCCAGGTTTGTCGGTATTAGTAATGCTTAAAAGAAGGGTTGTCGTGATTTAAATCTGAAAAGGAAAAAGGATCGGTATTTATTTGAGGGGGAGTAGAATTAGGATTTTAAATTTTATAATTTTGTGTTTCTTTTTATTTCCTTTATGGTTAAATTTTTTATTTTTAGGTTAGTCATAATTTTAATTTTAGGTTAGTCTTAACTTTATTTTAATTTTAAGTTTTAAATTTAATTGGTCAGAAAATCACAAAAAGATTTTAAATTTCAAAATTATCTAAAAAAAAAAAAAAAAAAAAAAAAAAAAAAAAAAAAAAAAAAAAAAAAAAAAAAAAAACCAAAAAGAATTTAGGTTACTTAATTTCATTTTAACTTCAAATCTAAAGAAAATACCAAAAATATTTTAATTTTTTTTTGTTGTTTGGGCCAAAATTTTTTCTTTGTTTTTGCTTAATTCCACAAAAGCCCATTTTAGTTTCAAATTTATGTGTGTATGTTGAGTCTAAACCGGCGGCCCATCTTCCATTTGGGGCGCGGATCTCAGACCCGACCCATGACCCGCGCGAGTTTATATAATGGGTTGGTCAACTGGTCAACTCATCTTCCTTCACTTTCAAGATATTTCTTTCTTCTTCTCCTTCCCTCCCGTCGACACCACCGCCCCAACCCACCATTGTTACCACTTCAAGCTTTTGGAACATCATAATCTTTCGTTTTTCTTGCTTTTTCCTTCTTCGGCACTACCAGGTAACATATTTCTGTCCTTATTTCAGTCTTTAACTTCCTAGATTGCGTGTTTGATTTTCAAAGTTTTTCTAGTTTTTCAATTCGGTTTTTTCTAGTTTTAGGTAGTTTAATGTGGTATTTCTTCTTAGTTGTAGTTAAATAAAATGTTCATTAGGTTATTTCAGTATAGGATCTGTAATTTCATGCATTTTCAGTAGGATTTTAACTGTTCACGTTTATTTTTGCATGAACATTAACTGCACTCATGCAGTTTCGGATGTCCGAATTCGGACCACCACCCGAATTCGGATGTCCGACTTAGACTAAAGTTCAAAATTTTCAAAGTACAAAACCATAGTTCGGACCACTGTTGATCCGAATTCGGACCTTCAAAGCAGGGCCAAGATTTTCAAAACTTGAATTTACTCTAAGTAGTTCACCACTGTTCATCCGAATTCGGATGATATCCGAACTCGGTTCCAATCCGAATTCTGGGTACCATCCGAACTCAGGACCATTCCATATCATTTCATGCATTTACATAAGTCATCATCCGAATTCGGATCATGTTCCATGACACATCCGAATTCGGACCACTTTCATTCATTCCATGCCTCACATTTCGGACCACATCCGAATTCGGTTCCTGTTTTCAACTCATCCGAATTCGAACCCCACTCACATCATTCATGCATCATTCCATTTCGGATTGATCCGAATTCGATGACACTGTTCATCCGAATTCGGACCATCCGAAATCCAACACTTAGGATTTTTTTATTTTTCATTTTTTTCCATTTCTGCATTTTCATATAAATTAAAAATCAAAAAAAAAAAAAAAATATATATATATATATATATATATATATATATATATATATATATATATATATATATATAGTTCCATCCAAGTGCACCATTGATTAGAGTTAGGATCAGTGTTTGAGTGAAACGGTCTTATCTAACATCGGTCTCTTAACGATTGACTTTGGACTTTGTTAGTAGAATCTTATTCTACTAATAAAGACCCGATGATAAACAGATCAGACAATTTCTATTTCACACTCATCTAAGACTTCACATCAATGCTTTATCATATCGAGTCTTATGATTCTAACTGTGTTGCACTTTGCAGGAAAATGGACCCCACAATCGTTCTTACCATTCCCCATCCGCCAATCCCGAATAATAACGCTCAGTTACCCGAAGAAGCCATCTTGCCGAGCGCCGAGTTTGTCGAGTTTATCCCCCATAACTGGCAACTCGACGTCTCTATCCTTCCAAAAGAATCCCAAACCCTAGCTTTTGACATTCTCACCCACCATCCCATATACTATGCCCTTTCCACAGCCATCGCTGTTCCCCAGATTTACCTACAACAATTCTGGAACAGGCTACAATTCTTAACCGACCCCGAACCTCACTTCACCTCCACCATTGACTGCGTTCCAGTCAAAGTCACAACCACAGCCATTCGTCACATCCTTCGTTTTCCCATCCAAGACTACATTCCCTCCATCGACTCGTTCGATCCAAACCCATCCGTCTCAGAAGCCCTTTCTGAAATTCAAAACCTAGGGTATGACGGATCCCTTACCAAACCATCCGACTTTCGCACCAAGAACCTTCAGTCCCACTGGAGAATTCTCTTCGATGTACTCAACAAGTGCCTGACAGCCAAACATTCTGGTCATGACTCAGCATCGGCCCAGGTTTTAGCCATGTTCGCTGGCTTTGCCTACGACCGACACGTGGACTATGCGGCTTTTATCTTTGAAGAATTAAGGAGAGTCCACGTGGAAAGGAGCACGAAGAAAGGACGCAAGTATGTCCCCTATCAACGATTCCTTCAGCTCATCATACAATATGCCATGGATCAGGACGAAGACATTCATGAGCGTCCAGAAGCTGATGTCTATCCAACCGTCGCTATCCAGAAACTGACTTTGCCAAAAGGGGCACCAACGGTACAGGTAATGAAGATTCCATTATCAACTCTGACAAGGTCGAGGGGTACAGATCGGGTAAGGGACTATATGAGAGAAAATTATCCGGATGAGTCTCAGTCTGAATCGACTGAGACTAACCAGTCCGACGGTGAGCAACATGAGAGTGAGAACGAGGGAGAAAGGATGGAAGTACAACAATCACTGGGTTATGGTGAGAGGGAGGCTGAGAGTGTAAGGGAGGGAGCCGTAGGTGAGACGGCAGAGACGGCGGATTCTGAACGAACCGTCTCTGTTGTAAGGCCGAGGGATATGCAATCTGAGGGTGAACCAAGCCCTATCAGCCGGACACCACCTCATAAGACCGTTAGTCCAGCGGTCGCCACATCCCCAACCATCCACTTGGTTTCCCCTCAAAGGGAAACCACTTCATTACACGGGGATCTTCCACATACGCCATCGCCCTCTCATTCGGAGAGTGGCGGTGTTGAAAGAGGTCACACTCCTCCCCACGTGACCGAACTTCCTTCGCCCACGATTCCATCCCCACAAACAGACACCGTGCACGATGCTTTTGTGGCATCCCCAAGAGCTGCCTCCGTGGCAGCTCCCGAAACTTCCAGATCTGAGCATCCCGTAGTGGAGCCAGAGATGACGGAAGGAAGACCGGGAGTGGCTCAATCTACGCCGTCCACTTCCGGCCATCTCCCCATCAATTTGGAGATGTTAACGGCAGCCTTACGTGCTGCCGGCGTTATCACCCGGGCTGACCTTGACGCCCAAAGGGAGGCAGCCGAGGAACGACATACCGCCCTTCTTTCTCTTATAAAGGGTAAGGGTGTCGCCTCCGAAGCCGGCCCCTCACAAGGATCCCACTCAGTCCAACTACAAATGGCGGAGCTCTCTGACAAACTGGACGCACTCAATCGCCTAATCCTTCAGGTCCAGGAGCAGCTAAATTCCAGGATGGATCGCCTCGAGTCGGCAGTTATTGATCTCCAATGCCGCGCTCAGGCCGAAACCCTCAAAAGAAAACATGACGACCAGGACGACCCTGATCGTCATGAGGGGGAGAAGCGCAGAAAAGTACAATTTGAGGAGCCCATGCTGGGTACAGGGGGAGCAGAGACCGCCGAGGGGTCTGAATTTCAGGGGTCGGGGGAAAAGTCACAGGAAGCTCAGGAGTACATGCTAATTGAAGACGAGCCGATGGTCGAGGGTCCAGCTCCACTGGATCCAATGACAGCCATGGTAGAATTTGAGGAGCCACACGAGAAGGTTGAAATCATATTAGTTTCTGATTCAGATTCTGATACCGAGGACAACCAACCACTTTTAACTCCTAAGCCTGAACCTGACTCTCCAACCAAAAATTCCTCATCCTCTTCCTTCGATTTCCTGAATTCACCACCCAGAGCCCAACAGAAAGACATACTCTCATCCATCCAAGCTCCCCCATCACTAAAAGAATCCCACATTACAGTCAGCCCACCAAGATCCCCAAGCCCTCCACCAGTCCAACAAACCCAACGCTCAGGTCCCTCCCAAACAAAAAGGGTTGACTGCTTCGATGAAACTCCCGAGGGTCCTGGAGTGCACAGAAAAGACGACCTATTCTGGGTAGACCACTACACGAAAGGAAAAGTTCACACACTGCCGCAGAGCGAAAAAGATCAAATGCGTCAAGAACGGCGGGGGACTATCATAAAGCTTCTTGAAGCTAAAAAGGACGAAATCGAAGAACCCCCCGTTCAAGGCCTGAAAGAATTCCTGCAGAACTTTCCCCCGGAGCAATTTCAGAATCCATATCTAGAAGAAAGATTCAAGATGGTATTCAGAAAGAAACCTGGAGCCTTCAGCAGACGCCTACTCATGGAACTTACAAATGTCTCCAAAGCTGAACAGGCCGAATACTATCAATTGATGCTCCGGGAACAAAGGTCTAAGGTGTCAAAGTCAAAGATTAAAAAACTCAAATCAATTACCATGTGCAAAAGAGCCAAAGTATTCTATCCCTCCTATCAAGTGGAAAGAGAAGATGGTACGGGAGATGACATCTTTGAGTATGACCTTGACTACATAAGAGCGGATGACGTTGAGTTCCTTCACAACAGTCTGAAAAATCGAATCAGAAAACGTCTATCCCACATGACAGCTGTAGGTGCCTTAGTTCGAAGCATGAATCGCCGATCGATTATAATGTGCTTAAGAGATTTTCAGATGGCGATCGAGAGTGCTATGGTTAAGGTGGGCCTACGAGCACCAGAACAAGATAGTTTTCTTTTAGCCCACCACCCGGCCTACAGAGTTATACTTAAAGGAGATCCGGGTGTTATTTTTGTGAATCACAAGGGCTACAAAAGGTATATGCGCTTTGAGGATCTACCTTGCTATTCCGATGGTACACTTCGACTGGTTCGAGCTGCTCTCACAAAGAAAGTACAAGATTATGATGCTCAACCAGATCCTGAACAGAGATGCTCACCTACGGAGATACAAAATACACTCAGCGGCATAGACTACCTGAACGAGCGGCTACATACAAGACAAGTAACCAGACGTTTCGATGTCATACTTGGTCTTCGTGAATCAACAGATCATGCGCGAGTTCCAGGACCTCCTAAGTGATCGAAAAGGGGGAGATTGTTAGATTAATTATTTCGATCCTAGGAGTTATTTTGTAATATTTATTAACATTGTAATGTGTCTTGTATTTATTTCTATGTAATTTCTTACTTATGTAATAGTGTAGGGGCCATTATTGCCAAGTCTTGTAAGTTAATTAAATGAGCCTATAAAGGCTCCTAGGGTTGCTTTTTGACAATACACGGTTGACCTACATTTGAATCTTCTCTTGGAGCCGCCACTGTTCTTCCATATTCACTAACATTCATATTGTCTTCTTTCTTATTAAAAACACATTTATTGAGCTTGTTTCTTCATGTGTTTGATGAGAAAAACGTCAAGGTGCTGAATATATACGGGATTTAATATTAACAATACTGAATGTGAATACAAACATATTGTAAAAAATGATAATTAAATGAAAATGAATAAAACCCTTTGTTTATATATTTTCTTAAAAAAATATAAATAATGTAATGACATAGTTAGATAAAAACATATAAAAAATAAAAATGTATGATAAATGAAACACAAGATAAATAATTTTTTAAATAATTAAATTGAATATATAAAGAAACATAAATAAAATATTCTAATGGGATCATTTTTAATAAATATAGAATAAATATATTTTAAAAAATAAAAATATATAACTAATAATAATAATTAATTTTTTAAATTAGCATTTAAAATTTAAACAAAACTAAAAAAATTAATAAAAATGACTAAAATTGAAAATAAATTACATAGTTGAGTGACTAAAATTATTATTGAGAAAAAGGGCAAAATTGAAAAAAAGTTAATAGAAAGAGGGACAATTTCTGCAAGTAAATAGTGTTTTGAGGGATCATTTATGCAATTTTTAAAGACCAGAGACCAAATCCATAATTTCGACCAAACCACAGGAATCATTTTGTAATTTACTCTTATATAAAAGTTAGAAAAACATGTGAAAATTTGAAAATGTCTAGTACTTTTCTTGAAAATAATATGGAAACCCTGAATTTTTTTCTAGGGTTTAAAAAAGTTCAAGCTTTTTGCTCTTTGTTTTGTTTTTAGAAATTGGTGCATAAAAAATCTGAATATCATATTTTTATCGAATCTGATCCGAAATCGGTTTCTGTATGACTGGATTTTTTATCCGAACTGTATTTTATTCGAACCGGTTTTTAACCGGATTCGTTTTTATTGGGTAGAACGGATTTTTTACCGGATAATTAACCAATTATAAAAAACCGGATTAAAATTCCAAAAATATAAAACCAGTTTTAGGTCATTTTCTAATTGAAACTTTTTAATCAAATATAATATAAAACATAATTGATTGAAGTAAAACTATATTTGTTTGGAGTTGTACCTTTGTCACCTTCTAACTCTAATTTCAAGCGAAGAATGTATGTGCTTCGAGAACTAATGAAATATTTCAAAAATAAAAGTATCTGACGTAAAATATATAATTATAAAATATATAATTATAAAATATCATGTGAAATTTTACATAAACATAATAATATATTTATGTATATGTATATTCAAAATATGCAAAGATTCAAGTAAAATGATAAATTTAACAACAAAAAAACTTATAATTGTATAATGTTAAAACTAAAAATTTTACAAGTTACTAACATTGTTTAATTGTTAACAGACCTAAGTATATAATAGATTTTTTAAGAATGAACCCTTGTAATTAATGAGTCATGAGTGATTGCTCGTATTGACGTTGCTTAGGATCGGTCCAGAACGCACAAGTATAACAATGATACAATCTCTATTATTATATAATCTCGAAGCCATCTTCTATTTTCAGGTGTGTTTTAATTATTGTTATTTTTTGAAGCTATCAATTAGTTGTCTTCTTTATCCTTATAGTACCAATATGCATTTATGAAAACCAAAAAAAAAAAACAATTATTATTCGTAGTTAAGTTTTACTAAAATGTGTGCCAATTAATTACAACCATATATATTAGTTTATTAAACTATATTTATTAGTTTAATATTATTGTAGGTATTTCATAATTGATATCATCGTTAATTATTCCTATATCTTTACATAATTTCATAGTATATATAATTATTACTATTACAAATATTATTGTATAGCATTATTCATATTATTTTTAAAATTCAACATCTATTAATATTATACATCTTTTCTATTATATTTGTATTTATATTGTAAATATTTTATTGATATTTATTGTTATTATGGATAGATAAATGTAAAAACACATATTATTGATACACATACTAATGTCAGGCTGTCAGCATTCTGAGTAATACTTACATTTAGTTCATTTAAATAATGTTTAAACAAAAATATTGAAAAAAAGGTGCAATATTAGTTACAATTTACTTGAATTATTATAGCTTATTTATACAAAACAAAATTGTAAAATTTTAATATCATGTTTGTTATTTAAATACATTATAAAAATGTAATAATACTTTAAATTAATATTAATACATTATATTTATATTTATACGATATCCATTGTATTTTCTATGTTATTTTGTGTGTATCTAGATTTTAGATAGTGGTATAAAACTATAAATCAAAACATTTTACAAATTAAATTTCTTTAGTATAAAGATTGCTAAACAAATTAATTTTATCGTTTTATTTATTAATTTTCTATAAAAAGAAAAACATAAAAATAAAACTTTATATATACGTAGCGGTCCAGCGGAGCACCGAACCGAATTTACTAGTCGAGTTACATTATTTATGTGAAAGTCATCGGTTTATATCAAATATCAAGTAACACACTTTTGGGTTCACCAACTAGTTCCAAAGTCAATATAAATGATGTAAATCGTGTAATCCATGTGTTAGGGTTTGATCGCGCCCAACCCATCCACAAAACCATCAAACGCACAATATGAGAATTCTTGTCAAGCCATTTGTTGTTTAGTGAAGGAAGCTTCCCCTTCATCGAATCCGAAATATCCAAATTTTCATTGGAATACCACATATCTCACCAACTAAACATTTCTGAATTCATATCTTTTTCGCTTCTAAACGAATGCCTACGATATCATCCATTGATTCTCATCCTCATGATCACGGCGTTTATTCGTTCAATAGATGCAACCAATAACCCTTTTAAATTTCAGATTTGACAAGGTCTAACTTTAATTATGTAAGAATGTTAATTTTCCTTAGGACGCAATTATTCCAAATTGTTACACAAGCAAGAAAGTAACGAGATCGAATTGATCATCAATCAAGGAAGCTAGGTTTCAGGGGCGGACTTACTTTAAAAGGAGGGGCAGCCCGTGCAACGAGTCCCCTCCCAAATAACTTCGTTTCGTAGTGGAAAATTTTTAAAAATTTTATATGTACAACCGACGAATTCTTATCTGTGCAACTTATAATATTAAAAAAACTGTGTGCAACTTTATTTAAAAAAAAATTTACCTCAAAAAACAAGTTGATTACCTGAATAGCTAAATAAATAATTAATTCGATAAATCAATAACATCTAATAATATTTCTAAAAGTTAAAACTCAATAACCTCAATACTAAATTCTAAACTCATTAACCCAATATCTTTTAATATTATTTTTAACCCAATTTTCAAACTCAATAATAATTTTAATTTTTAAGTCTAATTCATTAACCCTTTTAGCCTTAACCCGCTTTTGGGAAAAAAAAAAGACAAAAGAAGCAAGAAGCGAGAACATAAATTTTTGAACGGTGTTCTGATTTGTACGGTTAAAAATGCAATATTTTCTATGGTGACAAATGAAACTTCAATTGATCGATTCAAAAATATGAAAAATCAAAGAGAGCAACTGTGAAAAGTAAATTTTTAACTTAATAACTTATATTTCATAATAAACTGTATTTTTATGTGTTATCTATTATTCTATTTGTTATTTTAAATTATATTATTAATTTTAAATTATAAATATCCATGTGTTGACCGATCCGGCCAAAATAATTATTTTAATTTATTTTCAAACTGTAAACACGATGAAAATTTCTATAACGGGTCCCTTCGGTGGCTGGGTCCGCCACTGCTAGGTTTACTATGAGTCAAATATCAAATTATTTTACTATCATATCGTAACATTGAAACATCCATTCTTTTTGTCATATGCTAGTTGATGTACATTAGGGCCATTAAAAATTGAAATTTTAATCTACCATACGTTTAACGATTATAAAGGGATGTTTGGATTTATGTTTATATATGATTTTGCATTTTCACAAACATGCTTACATGTGTTTTCAAAAACACATCAATTTATAGGTTTTTCTGTTCATACCTTTTTCCCGTCGGGTCGGTTCAAACGTGAGATGTAGTCGTTCTTTGTCTAACCCGAGCTTGGAACAAGGCTGAAACATGTAGAATCCCGTTAGAAGTGGGCCCAGGGCGTGAGCCCCGGGAGCCACCTCCGACGGTCAAGTCAGAATATGACCGGTGATGTAATATATCACAATAAATGTGTGTGTGTGTGTGTGTGTATGTGTAACAATATATGTTATGAGAGAATAAATAGAAAGAGAGATCCACATGAGGGAAGACAAGTTCCCGTCAGTTGGATGATAACCTACTGGAAAAACCGCCTGGAACTGATGGTGGTGTAGTCCAGGTGCTGCTGTTAATGATACAAGGCATGTTGAGGAAGGATGACCTCCTGGAAAAACCGTCTGGAACTGATGGTATGTAGTCCAGGTGCTGCTATTGATGAAGCCAGGTGCGTGGAGAGAATGAAACCTCCTGGAAAAACCGCCTGGAACTGATGGTGGGTTTTCCAGGTGCAGCAGTCACCAAGTGGAGTGTGAGAGAAGTTAAGGTGGAGCTTTGGAGCAAAAAAATAGCATCGTGGAAAATTCACTCTCCTCCTAAATGGGAGGAGTATTTATAGGCAACCATAAATGGGCTTTTAGGGTTTCTAGAATATGGTTGGGCCAAGGAGAAGCCCAAATATTAATAAATGGCCACATAATGCTTAATAAATGGGCTACACAATCAAGTCCCCCAAGTCCGAAGTGATTGGTTCCAAAACCGATTGCTTTGGACTTATATAAATCCTGCTTTACCTGATATCATCGGGAGCTAGAAGATATTTACAGCCTGGAAATCCATAGCCAGAAATATATAAACAACATAGAGATATTATCTAGAATTTATAAAGCGCCTGGGGAAATACCACCAGAAGATATAATTGGCCTGAAAATCGTAACCAAATATATAAACGGCTTGAAGAGCCGTACTAGAAGATATAAACGGCTTAAAGAGTCGTAACCAGAATATATAAATGGCCTGGAAGCCATAACCAGAAGATATAAACGACCTGAAAGTCGTATCCAAAATATATAAAGGGCCTGGAAGCTGTAACCAGAAGATATAAACGGCCTGAAAGCCATAGCAAGAATATATAAAACGCCTGGAAAGCTGTAGCCAAAAGATATAACGGCCTGAAAGCCGTATCCAGAATATATAAAGTGTCTGGAAGCTGTAACCAGAAGATATAAACGGCCTGAAAGCCATGGCAAGAAGATATAAAACGCCTGGAAAGCTGTAGCCAAAAGATATAACGGTCTGGAAGCCGTATCCAGAAGATATAAAACGCCTGGAAAGCTGTAGCCAAAAGATATAACGGCCTGGAAGCCGTATCCAGAATATATAAAGTGTCTGGAAGCTGTAACCAGAAGATATAAACGGCCTGAAAGCCATGGCAAGAAGATATAAAACGCCTGGAAAGCTGTAGCCAAAAGATATAACGGTCTCGAAGCCGTATCCAGAAGATATAAAACGCCTGGAAAGCTGTATCCAAAAGATATAACGGCCTGGAAGCCGTATTAAGAAGATATAAAACGTCATGAAAACTGCATCCAAAAGATATAACGGCCTGGAGGGCCTAACCAGAAGATCTAAACGTCTTGAAGGGTCTTTCTAAAAGATGTAAACGGCTTTGAGGGCCTGTCCAGATGATGCAAATGGCCTGGAGGGCCTGAACAGATGATGTAAACGGCCTGGAGGGCCTATCCAGATGATGTAGACGACCTAGAAGGTGTAACCAACTTATGTAACTGGTCTGGAGGGCATAACCAGAAGATCTAAACGTCTTGAAGGGTCTTCCTAGAAGATGCAAACAGCCTCGAGGGCCTGACCAGATGATGCAGACGGCCTGGAGGGCCTGAATAGATGATGTAAACGGACTGGAGGGCCTATCCAGATGATGTATAACCATAGAAGTTGGGTTCAAGTAGTGAAGGAAACCGTTTAAGGTTGCTTAATTATCTGGGGAATACCGATGACAGCTTAAAGTTGTTTAATCTTAAGTCTTTAGTTCAGCCGTCTAAAGCAGAATGCTTTATGACGTCTCAATGGACGAGACCCCTACTGGGGCAATCCTAGTTGGTCATGGACATAGGTTGATTTTCATATTACCAAATGAATGGTTATTTTCATGCTCTAATGTCGGCAGCGCTGTCAATTATCCTTGAGAGGAGCTAACATGTTCACTTAGTGTGAATATGAATGTGATTCCTGGCGAATAATTCAAGCCTGTGGTTTCAGGTGATAACTCCACCTTAGGTTTTCAACATGAAGGATTAATTAGTACTCTGTTTGGGTGCCTAGAAAATGTTTCCCAAAATGGTGTCCATTAGTTTTGGCGTCTCCCGACTCAAGTGCTTGAATCTGCATGAATGATTCCAGGTGAATAGCTCAAACATGTGGTTTCAGGCGATAACTCAGCCTTAGGTTTTAGGCGATAACTCAGCCTTATGTTTCAGGCGATAACTCAACCTGCGGGATTAATTAGTACTTTGTTTGGGCGCCTAGGAAATGTTTCACATATCGGTGTCCATTAGTTCTGGCGTCTCATGGCTCAAGTACTTGAATCCACATGTTTATTCGTATATACTGTAATTTAGGGTTGACACACGGTGAACCCATATATGAGATTTATGACTCATAGATCTATATATGCGTGCTTGTGACGAAGAGCATGTATTGTAGACAATATCTCTTCAAGCCTTTTGACGACACGTTGTTCTTGGTTCGCATGGCGAACATTGAAATGCAAACCATGTAGCACCTGGGGGTGACGTCTATACCATGTTGAAGTGTGTGATTGGTAATATATCATGGTTACCCCCCCCCCCCAAGTTTAATACTGCTAATTTCATTAGGAGTATTAAACTCAAAAAAACAAGGCATGAGTCAACATTGTTCAAAACAATAATGTAATAAGTAATGTACCAAACCATCTGCACAAACAATGATGGGTCTGGAGCCTAGACCAGAAGGCTGGAGGCGTCTAGACGTAGAGGCTGGAGGTGCCTAGACTGAGAGCTAGATGAGTCCAGATGTGACGCCTAGATGCGCCTGAACATGGAGTCTGAAAGCACCTGGAATGGTGCCTGGACATGGAGTTGGGAGGCGCATGGATTTAGAGTTTGGAAACGCCTGGAGGTGGCGCCTGGACTTGAAGTCACAAAGCGCGTGGACTTTAAGTCTGTAGCGCCTAGAGGTAGCGCCTGAACTCGAAGTCAGAAAGGGTCTGGACTTAGAGTCTGTAGCGTCTGGAGGTAGCGCCTGAACTCGAAGTCAGAAAGCGCCTGGCTTAGAGTCTGTAGCGCCTATAGGTAGCGCCTGAACTCGAACTCAGAAAATGCCTGGAGGCAGCTGGAGGTAGCGCCTAGACATGAAGTCAGAAAACGTCTGGACTTAAGAGTCTGTAGCGCCTGGAGGTAGCGCCTGAACTCGAAGTCACAAAGGGTCTGGACTTAAAGTCTGTAGCGCCTGGAGGTAGCGCCTAAACTCGAAGTCAGAAAGCGTCTGGACTTAGAGTCTCTAGCGCCTGGAGGTAGCGCCTGAACTCGAAGTCAGCAAGGGTCTGGAGGCAGTGCCTAGAAGCAGCTGGAGGAAGCGTCTAGACATGAAGTCAGAAAGCGCCTGGAGGCACCTGAACTTAAAGTCTGAAAGCGCCTAGAGGTGGCGTCTAGAAGAAGCTGGAGGTGGCGTCTGGACACTAGTAAAAAGTTATGCAAAAGCTTTAAGAAAAGCCACTAAAAAGTCGTGAAACGCAGTGAAAAAGCCACCAAAAATCTTGTCAAAAAGCTGCCAAAAAACTGTCAAAAAGCTTGTCAAAAAGCTGCCAAAAAGCGCCTGGACGAACCAGGCGGCTGCTGGCACCTCGCACCAGCCAAGAAATTACCCATTTTATTTCTTTTTCATTTTTGTCTAGCTTTTGCCTTTATCCACATGTAGTAAAGAATTTATTGTCACGAAAATAGAGGCAAAATTTATCAAATGTGAAATGACGGTGTGGCCTGGACTATTGGCCTGGAGGTAGAGTCCAGGTGCAAGTATTAAGCCAATCACCTGGATATATATATATGACATAAATATAAAGCGATTTTTAGCCCATTTCTACTTAACAAGCCACCTGCATCCAGGCGCTAGCGGTAAGCAAACCGCCTGGATCCAGGCGCTAGCGGTAGGCAAACCGCCTGGAAACCCAAAAGATGAGTTCGTAAAGCGACGAATCTTTTTGTTTCAGGTCCCATGGGTGGCGCCAATTGTTCATACCTTTTTCCCGTCAGGTCGGTTCAGACGTGAGATGTAGCCGTTCTTTGTCTAACCCGAGCTTGGAACAAGGCTGAAACATGTAGAATCTCGTTAGAAGTGGGCCCAGGGCGTGAGCCCCGGGAGCCACCTCCGACGGTCAAGTCAGAATATG
Source organism: Centrapalus pauciflorus (assembly GCA_020465985.1). Taxonomy (NCBI): domain Eukaryota; kingdom Viridiplantae; phylum Streptophyta; class Magnoliopsida; order Asterales; family Asteraceae; genus Centrapalus; species Centrapalus pauciflorus. The sequence goes on from JAANYP010007299.1 coordinate 35,504, forward strand.
ACCGGTGATGTAATATATCACAATAAATGTGTGTGTGTGTGTGTGTGTGTGTGTAACAATATATGTTATGAGAGAATAAATAGAAAGAGAGATCCACATGAGGGAAGACAAGTTCCCGTCAGGTGGATGATAACCTCCTGGAAGAACCGCCTGGAACTGATGGTGGTGTAGTCCAGGTGCTGCTGTTAATGATACAAGGCATGTTGAGGAAGGATGACCTCCTGGAAAAACCGTCTGGAACTGATGGTATGTAGTCCAGGTGCTGCTGTTGATGAAGCCAGGTGCGTGGAGAGAAGGAAACCTCCTGGAAAAACCGTCTGGAACTGATAGTGGGTTTTCGAGGTGCACCAGTCACCAAGTGGAGTGTGAGAGAAGTTAAGGTGGAGCTTTGGAGCAAAAAAGTAGCATCGTGGAAAATTTTCTCTCCTCCTAAATGGAAGGAGTATTTATAGGCAACCATAAATGGACTTTTAGGGTTTCTAAAATATGGTTGGGCCAAGGAGAAGCTCAAATATTAATAAATGGCCACATAATGCTTAATAAATGGGCTACACAATCTTTACTTTGTCTTGCATCAAACATAAATCATTACTTTACTTTTTGATTTGTCAAATACTCCCAAGTGACCGTTTGCATTTTTATTTTTCAAATACTCCCAAGTAACTATTTTGCATTCTACAAAATATAATATAGTCATTTTATTTTGTTAAACCACAAAAGATAAATATTACTAGTTATATTAAAAATAAATACAATTTATTGTTCTTAAAATCTATAAATATTAATAAATAATTAACTTTATCCACCATTTATCAATATGCATCAATTAAAATTAAATCTAAATCTTATCACATATATACTTTGTATATATTTAAATAAAAAAGTAATTATATGTTTATGAAATTGTTAAAATATATTTAAAATAAATACACATTATATAAAAATATTAAATTTTTAAAAAGTTAAAGGTAATTGTTAAAAAAATATATTTCATGACATTTTATTTATTATAATAAAACTTATAAATATTACGTTATAAATAAACTAAATTTTCAATTTACATGAATTAAAATATAGAAATAAAATTTTTAAAAAAACATAAAAAATAATTATTGTTTATAAGTATTTATAAAGCTAGGAAAAACAATAATTTTGAATAAGTAATATTGGTATGTTTTAATTTTCACCTTATATAAAGTTTAAAAAAAATATTCTTATTAAACATATCCACGTAACGCCTAGAATCAATAAACTAGTAATTGTATACTCTCATCAAAACACAAATGCAAACACTGTGTTAGTGGTATTTTTATACTCAAAAGTCTTTGAAAATAAGTATCGATTTCATATTTGAGCTCAAGCCGTACAGAGAAGTCGATGTTTCTAATTCAATATACGAGAAATTTTAAATTTTAAGATTTATTGTGTTTTATGTAAATAAAGATACGATCATAAATTCATAAGACCAAACGAAGTGGGAGCGTAACCCATTCACCATGATCATACCACAACACTTCTCGCCCATCCTCAAGAATCACTCTCTGGTTAAGTTCACTCTCTTTCCTCCCCATTCTGGGGAGGAAAACCATCCTCGCCACCATTTACACGCCCCTAGCTAGTTGGTGGCCCTTCACGCCCATCCTCAAAAATCACTTTCTGGTTATGTTCTCTCTCTTTCCTCCCCTTTCTGGCCGGAGAAAAACCATCCTCACCACCATTTACGCGTCCCTAATCTGTTGGCTGGTGTAACTTTCAAACAATATAATATGGTTGCCAAGTTTTCTTAACCAGGATTTGATTGACTCGTGGTTTAGAATTTATGACTATTAATTACTGTCTAGATGCGAAAACGACCAACGGATGTCAGGTCATTCAAGTCTAAATTGTCTAAAAACATCCAAATCCAAAACTGAATACTCAAATTATCCAAAATAGCATCTTAACAGGGAACACCAAGTTTCCATAAGGGGGCTTAGAGAGGGTTGTTACCCGGTTTCGATCCTCACTAGAGGCAGATTTTGGGGTTTTTCCCTTACTAATTTAACTATGAAGATTTTAATCTAACTAGGAGATTGTGGTGGGATCGAACCGAGATCTGTCGGCACTTGGGCCTAGGCGATAACCACCACACCAGCCGTTTAAAAAAAAAGCATCTTCACAGGGTCCGCACACCAAACCATGTATTATCTTTTGCATACCAAAAAATTCTATATAATTAAGAAGATTAAATGGATTTTTAAATGTCTAATCTTATTTGAATCAATATAATCGAAATGCCAAAAATGGTCACACACTTGTAGTCCCAACGATAAATTCCCACAAGTTGCTTCGTATAAATAGAAACCATAAACTGAAAACAGATGAATAGTAGAAACAAACAGCATTACACCAAGCTAGCAATGCCAATTCAGGCAGCCAACCCCAAAGGGTCTGTCTAGTTTTGTTCATCAATGACCAGTTACACCGTAGTAACGGCAACAAAGTACGTAAAGAACACGAAAGATTGAATGAGGGGATTAAATCTTTACATGGTCTGTAATTAAAATACAAAGAATGTTCAAATTCATAAACTTTTCAGTTTTCAGTAAGCATAAACAGATCCAGGGCAGGGAATCAGTAAATTAAACACAGAAATTACAATACCTGGGGTCAGGACTGAAACTTTAAAAAAAAAAAATTAAAGGGGTAAAAAAAACAACTTACTTTTTTTTTCAAATTGAAAGGTGGAGCCAATGGCAATATGCATAGTAACCCCGAAAGAATGATCACCAATTCACCATTTCTCTTCTTATCCATCCTAAAAACTAAATTTAACATCTTCCTGATTCCCTTCTTTACATCCCTGTTTTTATATACGTATCTACGTCTGTCTTCTGTTTACTTCCCTATTCTGTCTTCTCCTCCCCGACCTTCCCAGCAAAACCCTGCCCTGGCGGCGGAGCCGATTGACCAATGGACCACCACCATCGTCATCATCATTACTATCGCTACTATCATCGTTATCATGTCTTCTGTCACCTCCAAAAGTGCCCACATTTCCACCAGCAGCAAATGCATGGAACATAAGAAATACATTAACAAGACTGTTACCATTTGCCACATCTAAACTCCCATTGTTAATTCGAGTTAAGGCATCCACGTCAAAACCCTCCTCGTCTTCTGAATCTGACCCATAGGGATTCCTTTCGATCACGTAGTCACCAAAAACCACTGAGCCAGGTATTGAGGAAGTAATGGTGCTAATCACGTCTTCACGCTCTCTATCTCGCACGAGTTGTCTCCATTTCTGTTCCTGATCAGGGTCCACTTCCCGTGGTTTAGCAGAAGGATGCTCTGACTTTACATGTTTCTTGAGCTCCTTGTATGCCCCAATAAACGAGCAGTTATCATGCATGCAGGTTCTCTTCTTACAATTGAGATATTCCCGAGCAGATTCCACCACTGTCCACCCTTTAACTTGGCCTCTGCAAAGGGGGCATGCAAGCTCAGCCACTTCTCCATTCTTCTCAACCGGCCAACCAGATAACGGCTCCAAAAAAGGACTGCTATCACTACCTGTCAAAGCTTGCATTTGATCTGAGGACGTAACTTTTGTGTAGGCTTTTTTGTACTGAT
>JAANYP010007300.1:0-101420 GCA_020465985.1 Centrapalus pauciflorus
AAAAAATGTATGTATATGTTTAAAATCTCGATCGTATTCTTAAGCCTTTGATGCTTTCTTGTTGAAATCGAAGAAGCCATTACAGACCTTCGTTCAAGGTTGCAGAGAAAGAGGAAGCACAAATGGAAGCAGAAGCGTTGCAGAGAAATGGAAGGAAGAATAAAGGGCGACGTACACAAAGGATGCAAAATTTTAACCTATATAGTTTACTTTGTTGATGTGGATAATCTGGTACATCCGGTTATATACGTGAGTTTCCAACTCAACAAAAAAAATCCATGTCAGCTAAGTTAAATGGAAACTCATTTAGTTGGGTTAAAAGTTGCTAATATTGATAAAAAATACAAAAGTTATTTATATTAATGATAAGAAAAAAATAATGTTGCTATTAATGAAAGAAATGACAAAAGATGTTACTATTTTTTTATCATTAGCCCTTTTTTCATATGAATAATATCAACTTTTGTATTTTGTATCATTAATAGCAATAACTTTTGTATTATTTTTATCATTTATAGCAACAACCTTTTTAAGTTTTGCTATAAATGATAAAAAAAATGTAAAAGTTGATGCTATTAATTATAAAAAATAAATAATGTTGCTATAAATGCTAAAATTGCACAAAATTGTTTCTATTTTTAGCAATTAGTCCTAACATGTATTACGTGAAATAATTTTTTATTTTGGTGTTATATATTAAAATATATAGAATATATGTCATTGTTTTCTTAATATATAATCTATATTTATTATTAATAATATAATAAAGTTATAGCCAAGTAACGACTAACGAATGAGTATGGTACCACCACTAGTTAATGTTTATCCATTTTAATCTATTCTCTTGTTTATATTTTGATTATATTAAGCAATTCGAAAGCATGAGTCATTGTGTTAAATGAAATTTAAAAATATTATATATTTTGTTTTGACTTGGAATCTTTTTTTTAAATAACAAGCTATTTTTTTTAAATAACAAACTAAAAACTTAGAATATTAAGATCGTATATAATGAGTCTATCTAACATCTTTCTAGATCGGTCTAAATATTAGAATAAAGATATATATACTAAGAGGTGTTTAGAGGTATACATTTTCTAAATATTATGGCTCTTTAATTTATTATATATTAAAAAACAAAGCATGAGTCATTGTGTCAAGAGGAATTTGTAAATATAGTAATTTTTTGCTTTTGACTTTTTAAATTATTTTTAATTAATTGGTGTATATGGCTAAAACCGTTCTAGATTTATGTAAAACATTTTAGAAAAAAAAAAACCCTTAAGGACGGAAAGGTAAAGTCGCAATCTTTGTAATGATCTTTTATTTAAAGAAGTAACATTATTTGGATTTTTAAATAGAAATGAACAATTACTAAAGGCAAATCGTGGTGGGTATAGATTAGGGTGTTCAACGAATTGGTTTTGGTTTCTTTGAATTTCAAATTCTAAAAACGAATTCAAAACCAAACCGAATTTGACTAATTATTTATTAAGGATGTCAAATGATTATTGAATGTGATAAATTATTTATTAAGGATTCATTATTTATCCCACTTCTCTGTCACTCTTTACACAAAACGCTTATTAAAAAGAGGAAGGAAAACACACTCGTAAGATTTGGAAGTTGCAAAGTTGGTTTTCACTCAACTGATCCAAAGAGAAGTTGTAGAGTCGATTAGGGGATTATCTCTCTTTTCCAGATAGACAGTTCTCCAACCAAACACCCACAAATTATGTGGAGAACACCCTCATAAGATTTAAATGTTGCAAAGCTGGTTTTCACTCAAATGATTTAAAGAGAAGCGGTATAGTTTTAACGAAATCATACTGTGCAAACACACTTCGAGATTCTATTCATTTAACAAAGTCACACAGATATCAGTTTCATACACTCTTTAGCCTAGTTTATGGTTTTTATGTGTTCATATTGTTTGGTATGTTTTGTGGTGAAATAAAAAGTGCATTTATAATTGTAACAAGCGGTGATAAATTATCCATCTCAAATTATTTTTGATTGATAATGTATAGTAATTATTGAGTTTACCATGCTAATTTTAACCTTAAGATTTGTATGAGTTGGTAAATGGATGTAATAAACTAGTGGAATTGCTTAGGATCACTTTCTTATGGTTGCCAAAACGCTTATTTAAGGGTTAGGTTTCAATAATGAAAATTTACATTTTATAAAGTCAGGACAATTGTTTATGTTACCAATTCCAAGTATCTATTGCTCAACCTTTTTTTAAAAATTAATAAAATTCATATTTTTTAACCAAAAAGAAATTTTTTTTTATTAATCACACCAATATTGAAAATTAAGTGGATTTAAATCTCAAATGTTTGGATTTATTTTGAAATTTATTATCGATCTATCGTTTTACAATGGGCGGCTTAAAAAATATTAGTCATTTAAAAGAAATTTAAAAGTTGAAGAATTCCAATTCCTTTTAGTTGGTGAACCAAACCCTTGAATTGGCTGAAATTAGATTCCTTTTCCTTCAAATTCCCCAGATTCCAGCAAACCAAACGCCCGGCCCCTTAAGATCAGTTCATATATATTTGACAAATCAATATTGGAAATAACTTAAATTAATCACAAAACAAGTTTTCCGTTTTACAATTATATTTCACAATTAAGTTTTTGCATTATTATTTGCGGTGAATTCGGTCATAGATCCGAGTCATGTTTACAATGGACCGTTTAAAAAATATATATATTAAAAAAAAGAAAGAAAACTCAAGCTTTTCTAAATTCTTACATGTAGATAATTCAAAGTTTATTTTCAATTGAATCTTATTTTATCAAATTAATTTTGTTGAAAAGTCTATTCAAACATACCAAACAAACTATTCATTCCAGATATACCAACTACAGATGATAATAAAATGGTGTTGATTGTTTCCATTTACCTCGTTCATCCTTACAAACAAAAGTTTCATTCAAAATATATTTTTAACTGATGACAAACTTCTTTTATGTTCATGAATCTTACTCGTGTTTTACTTTTCTCTTGTCTATTTCTCATTTATCTCTACACAAAACACAAAACATAAATGATCACATTGTTTGGGAGAATTTCTCTATTAACAGATAAAGTTTGAAAGTTGTGTGTAATATCAAATAGCAATCCTTTATTTTGGGATACCATTTAAGTGAAAATATGGATTATGTGATCTCCACCTCATTTATTAGTTTGATCACAATTAATTGTTGATTATTAGATGTGTAATTGTGGTGTTAATAGTTGTTTGTAGGCATGTAGTCAAGAAACTAGATCGAAGGTAAAAATATTACGTTTTAAGGATGTATGGTTAAATATTTTAGATCGATTTGAAAAAAAAAAACTAGAATTTAGTAGAAAGTTTGGTTATTTTTATAGGCAAAAACCTACTAATGTGTAGCTTTGTCAAGCTATCATTGTGACTGATGATTATGCTTTTTGTGAGGTTGTTTAAATCAAAAGGCTAACAGTTGTCGCCTGCAGAGCGATGCCCTTAACTAGCCGGACAAAGCATATCGGCAGTTTAACATCAAGGCTGGTGTTAGTGACTTTCTAGATATTGGTTGGCATCATGTCATCATCATTATAATGATTATGTGGTGTTGGTTCGTAAAGTTTTATAATTTGAGTTGTTTTGTGAGAAATTTTTGTAGATAGCTAGAAAATTCTAATTATTTGATTATTGAACTAGGGTTTATCATGTTATTATAATTTATGTTTTTTTTTAAAAAAAAAAAAGTTTCTATAAAACCAAACCAATGAACCATAGTTTTATGACACATCGACCTTGAGTCAAAAAATTCATGGAGAATGACGAGACTATTTGCTGTTGGATAGAAGATACAAATAAATGTTTATGCTACATTTCTCAAATTATGTATGTATATTTGCTAATTAGCATCTTTTTATAGAAATAGATGTGCCCGAATGATTAGACTTTATTATTATGCAAACTTTAGAGTACAATGTTGTGAATAAGAGAAATAACATATATATAGAGCATGAAACCCTAACAGATATAGACCCTAAAAGTCCAATGGAATCAATGGGTCTAACATTATTATTACACTAATACTTTCTACAAGAAATGTTGTTTAAGTTTTTGGGTAGTAAAATATTGAACTGCTCGCTAAACTTCATAAACTTATACATGTATGGTGTATGTTTCGAGTTCCGACTATAAGAGACGATGACAAGAAACAAGAACTAATTTTCTAAATAATTGCACAAGATAAATGTTGAAACCTATCTTGGTACACTAGTTATACATGTTTGATTAGACACCTATAATAAAATTTATCGAGAATATAATTTGAGGGCCGGGGGTGTTTGACTGTTTGTTGGTTGGGTTTTAAGGATATGGAATGAGTTTGGGTTACATAGGTGGTGTTGTTGTTGTTGTTGTTTTTTTTTTTTTTTTTAATTTAAACCAAATATTTAAATAAAATCATCAAAAACTCAAATTCATCCTTACTGAGAAGTTTTCTCTATAGCTATTTTCTTTCTCTCTTATACAGATATACCCATACTTATTTCTAAACCCATCAATAAACTAAGCTTGCCCAAGTAAGATGTCATTTTTGACTGTATATGGATAATGAAAACATGGCATATTTTGCGTTGTTAATGCCTTAAATTACGATTGGATATATATGTTTATATTCATGTATATAATTGATTGAGTGTTGATGACAAAAAATTATGTTACTATTTTATGAAAACACAAAGTTAGATTTAGAGGAGGAACTTAAGGACAAATTCATATGATTAATTTTAATAAGAAAACAAAATATGTAACTGCCATAGGGATTATTGGTAGGACTTTGATATATTACTAGAAGGAATTTAAGTGATATGACAAATTGTCCATTTGCACATGTGTAGAAAAATGAGTGAACCAAAAGAAGAAATAATCAAGTAATCAAACAAGACTTGGTGTCATTCATTTGGAATTTGACAAACATTTCAACCCCATAATCTTCCCATTTCCTTTAAGCAAATAAGAATGAGCCCACAATACCAATTAATTGATGTGTATATTTGTTGTATGTTATACTCTACCAATAATATTTCATTCTCTTTGCTTTTTTGTGTAACGAATATCTTATTTTTTATTTAAGATGTCACAATAGTAATTAATGTGAGTATGTCGATAGTCTAAGAAGTAGTAAGGATCTTATGAAATCTTTGGCCCAAGGTTGTCAAGATCGAGATCTTACCTAGGATCATTTTTGTCATTGCAAGATCGGGATCGTAGGATTGGATCGGGATCGTAAGATCCTACCGAAATTAAATATTATATATCACAGTATTGTATCATAAACAAAAGAGAGTCATTTTCTACCCATTCTTTCAAGGCACGTATATAGTGTCGCTTTGATGAAACAAGAATCACAGTCATGAGCAGGACTATATTGGTACATTGGATTCAAAAAATACGCGGCTAGATGGAGGGACCTAACGATCCTACGATCTTACTAACGATCCTACGAAAACAAACTGTATGTAGGATTGGATCGTCGTACGATTTTACGATCTTACTATAACGATTCTACGATCTTGCTTACGATCCTACCCAAAATCGATCCTACTAGCGATCCTGATCGAAATCCACTTGTAGGATCGTACGATCCTACGATTTAAATCGCGATTTCGATAACCTTGCTTTGGCCATTGTGTGTATCAACGACGGATCCAGATCTTTTTTATAGATGTTGGAAAGAGTGCGAGTGTTTGTGGCCTTTAATAAACTTTTTGGGCTTGAAAATTCGGTCAGTTCATCTAGAGAACAATAAAACAAATATGCAAAAATTACAATGTCATTAATCGTTACAAAGCAAAAGAAATTAGTAACCATAGTCCAATAAATAAAGTCCAAAAACTCTCTATTGAAGACATTCAAGAAAACCCAATAAATAAAGGCCAATGCACAAGTGAAATTTTACATGCTTTTTATTATGTGATGACTGATTCTCAATGGAAAAGATTAAAGAATTGAGCTTATTATAATATTCATTATCTCATTTAACTATCAACATGTACATAACAAAAAACAAGAAAAAGAATGAAATTTCAATAATATTTGCTTTATTTTTATATCAATATTTATTTACATGCAAGTATCATTAGTTAAAAACAACATTACAAACATAAATAATTCTATTTTATATCATTTTATCGTATCAAACGTCGTCTACAAGATTAAGAAAATAACATAGGTAGTTAGTTTAGCTCGAAAGGTGCCCTACAATTTCATAGCTAAGAAAGATAATCTTTGAGAAGAATCCTTTCTAACAAGTAATACATACACACTCGAACAAGTTAATTATACACATTATTTTGGAACATAATTACATAACTAAAAACAATTAGGCAGTGTTTAGCTCACGAAATAAAAATGATAGGAACTAATTATTGTATTTAAAAGTTTGTATATAAAAAGAAGACATTAAAAGTTCTTTAAATTCTGTCAAAATCAATGGTTGAAAGAATTGTTGTTACTAGCTGTTTGTACATAAATTCAGATACCAACACTTTCCAACTCATTTAATTAAGAATTGTCATTTAAATTTCAAGTAATTTCATTTCACGACCCAAACAGTGTCTTTGAATTACTAGGAATGCATTTCATAATCCAGACAATCAAACACTATGATGGTTGCCTCATGGTTGAATAAAAAGAATTTATAGTAGAGATCTAAGATTAAATCTTAATACATGTAATTAAGGGTGACAATTTCGACCCATTCAAGCAAACGGGTCGAACGTATTGACGATCAAAAGACAAAAAAATTACACGATGTTGAATTTTTTTTTTTCCAGAGAACAATTTGTTCAATACTTCATTTTGTAGAATTTATTGTTTTGCCTCGTTTTGTAGAATTTATTTTTTTTTAAAAATTTATGTTCAAGTTTAGTATTTTACTACGGGTCATTTTGACCCTCCCATCCATTTGACCAATTGGGTCGAAATTGCCACCATTAAATGTAATTTTATTATGAGATGTGATTGTGTGTCTGGTATAGTCGGTAGACCCCTCCAAATGATCCTCATTTTATACTTTATGGATAAATAATTTTTTAATCTTTACACTCTTAATTTAAAATTTTCTAAAAAAGCTGCACACTTAAAATTGTAAATGAACAATATGGTTTTTTTATTCATTTACAATATTACATGCTTATTATAATTGTCACAGACATTTAGAACATGTTTGATAAGTAGCTTAGTTTTTTTTTTTTTTTTTGTAAGCACAACCTAGATAATTTCGTTTGGACGAAAGAGACTGAGTTTTTTATTTGAAAATAAAATATATTCCATTAAAAGCTACCTTAAGTAGCTTACAAAAAAAGCTCGTGTTTTTTATCATGGAATATTACATTTTTACCATCTTAATAATTAGGGCTACAACCCCTAATTTATATCAATGTCCTTTTTTGTGTTTAATAATAAAAGTATAGTTGCAACTACTTTTACCTAATACATTTATAATACTAAAAGTTTCAGATTTTTAAAAAAACTATAGCCTTAAAAAGTTACAGCCACTAAAAGCTCGAGACCACAACATGAAATTACAGCTAATTTTGTCAAATATGAATTAATTCTGACAAACGTTTAAAGAAACATACAAAGAAAAAAATATATAGGTTTTTTGATAGTATTATTAGGTAAATGGATAATTAAAAATTAATATAAGTTTCTGCAGTATGACAAGAAATAGAACAAAATTAAATATTTCAACTGAATTATTTAGCATAGAAAGGTGTCACTAAATGCTTCAATATAAAAACAAAAGGGGTAATCCACCCCAAAGGTCCCCACCGATCGGTTCCAAGGTTAACATGGTGGTAAATCATGTAACATGTGGTTAAAGAACATGTGTAGGATTTGAACCATGAACCTTAAATACTTTATTTTAAAGATAACTTCAAAAAAGATTTTGAAAAAGCGTATGTTGTAATTAACCTAAAATTATGTTGTTATATTTTGTAGAACTTGATGACATATAGAACTCATGATCATTATTTTTACCTTTCTTTTGTCTTGTTAGTTTAAAGGCTCCAAACTAATCGAGAATTCCCTTGAAACACAAAAAACCTAGTCTTACGTCAAGGCCAAGGAACACGTATTTTCTCTTAATTACGGTCCAACAAAACGTTAGGGGTGCAGACGTAGATGACAATGACCTAATTTGGTTTTTAGCAACACAAATAAAAAGTCCTAACGAAATTGGTTGTCAAGAACATACCTTTATCCTTGTTTTGGACAATTTGCTTGTTAACTTTTGATCTTGGCAAATGTAAAGTCATTTCTTACATTCCCAAAAGAATTATTGCCTTATAACTTATGTTTGTTAAACCATACCCTCTAACATTTGATCATGTGAGTCGTTGGGTGTGTCACGATTTAACTGACGAATAATTATTACGATTAAGACCAAGGGTATGTTAGGCATAGAGATTCGAAGAGATTAAGATTTTTTTATACTTTCAAAATAAACCTCCTAGTAAACACACTTAGTCAATGAACTAAGTCGGTTTAACTTAGACTACTACTAGTAAATAATGATAAAAATGAATTGATGTAAACAAGGAAACTTGATGCTATAAAAATGATCATTACATATCATATCATAAGTACTTTTATTAAACATAATATATATTAATATAGGAAAAAATGGTTCTTGTAACATTTTTGTAACATTCTTAGGTTTACCAACATTGTTGTTATATGGAATATGTTGCAATCATGTTGTTTTATGCTTTATATCGAATATTGAGAAACAGGAATGTACCTTTCCCATTCTTAAAGGTTTATATAATATATATTTTATTTATAAAGGTATCATTTCAATAGGAAAATGAGTATTTTGGGTTTTAATCTGTTTTTAACAATTAATATTTAAGTTAAAAAAAAATGAAGTTAAAAAGAAAGTGCATCAAACATTCAGACGATTTAAAAATCACTCGAATCATATACACGGTTATTTATAGAATCATAATTCTCTCTCTTTTTTTTTAATGGATGGTTATTTGATAATAAATTAATAATAATATTTGTACATGTATAAAACATGTTATTTATAAATAAATAATTTAAAATAATAGATAAAATAGTGATAAGTTAATCCTACATCATTTGACTTTTTAATTTATTTTTAGATTATGTAGATCTGACCTAATCTAGTAAATTATAAAATTAAAAAGATACAGTACATTCTTGTCAGAACTCCATATTTAACGTTGCATTCTCAATATCTGAAGTAAAAGAAAAGAATTGAAAGGGAGAGAAAAGGAGAAAAAATGAAAAAATTGAAGAGAAAGGGAAATTGCAAGGTTTTAAGAACACAGTCGACCCTTTCATTTTTTTGTTCTCTTTCAGCTTTAGGGAGGAAATAAATCAAACACGATCCTTCAGTATTTGTTATTTTTGTTTTTAAAAAATGTTTGAAGACCATGACAAGTTTTAATTTCTTTCATATTTCTATTAATTCCCTCTATAAGTTGTGTCTACAAAAAAAATTTCATTTTGGTTTGGGTTGAAGAAATCCTAGGATATGTGACCTGTTGTGAACTTTTTGATGGCAAGTATATGGATAAGGCATTGTCTGAAACAATATGTTTTGGAACCAAAATCTAGAAAGGACAATATCGTGTCATGATAAATTAGAGGTTACATATATATAATAGCATCTCCAATAATCAAACCCATTTTCAGTTTGATTTTTTTACGGTTATGTTTAACAATACTAGTCGTAGCTTTATGTTTTTTAAAAGATGTAGAGCTTTTAGTAGATAGAGCTTTTGAGAACTGAAACTTTTAAAATAGTTGAAACTTTTAATTTTATAAATGTGTTTAGTAAAGTAGTTGTAGCTGTAGTTTTTACTATTAAATTACGTAAAATGACATTAATATTAATTAAAGGTGGTAGTTTATAATTAATAGGAGGGTAAAAAAATAATTATGTTTAACCAAAAGCTCCAGAGTTTTTCAAAGTTCAAATGCTACTTTTAGTAGTGTTTTATAAAAGAGTTTTTTTTTTTTTTGAGAAAATAAAAGCTCTATGTTTTCCTTCCAAACAAGTCTTTTAGTTTTTAGTAGAATCTTTTAAAATCAAAAGCTCCTAAAAGTTCTTTACCAAACATAACCTACATCTCAAACATAAATCATCTCATTCACATCAATTCAATAATACAAATCCTTTTGAATGATATTTAACTCAATCAAATTTAGAGGGAGAGCCCATTTAACACAAAGGGGTTTTGATTAAGTGGCAAAAAAAAAAAAATAAATAAAAATTCATCTTCATGACTTCATACACTTTGTCCAAATGATGAAAAACCTTTTGATACCCTAAAGTAAAAGATTTGGGTTCTAGTTGGTTGACCCACCATACATGGCCCATGGGTAGGTTTACCCCTGCGGCCCAGGTTATGATTTTAAGCTTTTAAGGCACATAGTTTTTTGACATTGAATTCTCCAATTGGATATTTATTTTAATTAAATTATATAATATAAATACACTGTTACTATATTTTTCCAAAGGCAAAAAGAAACCTTTCCATCTCATAGAATTGTGCATAAAATTAAACCTTTTGGATTTCTGCTTTCATTAATAATCTCCCCATTTATTTTTATGTTCTACAATATGTCACAACCAAACAAACCAAGATGATGAATAATTGTTTTAACTTCATCAAACCATCATCAAAATGGAAACTTGTTTCATGTCGTACACATTCTTTATCAAATCCCCATCTTTTTCGTCATTTTTTCTCTCAAAATCCCACCAAGATTCCAAACCCACATGACAAAAGTTACTCAAAGAAGGAGCAAACTCTTCTGTCTGTTTTCAAGAAATCTTGCACCAAGAAAGATATAGAACAACTTCATGCTCAAGTGGTTCAATCTGGCTTTACTCAAAACCTGTTTGTTGTAGGCAAGATAATTGTGTTTTGTGCTGTATCAGATGAGTGTTCTATGGATTATGCTGTTTCGGTTTTTGAAAAGATTGAAAACCCAGATGGGTTCATTTGGAACTCGATGATTAGAGGGTTTGGAAGATTGAATCAAGTAGATAAAGTGTTTGGTTACTATCAAAGGATGCTTGAACATGGAGAAATTGCAGACAATTTTACTCTTTCGTTCTTGCTTAAAGCTAGTGGTCAATCTGGGTCAGTTTCTTTGGGGAAACAACTTCATTGTAATGTTGTAAAGCATGGCCTTGAATGTCATGTTTTTGTGAGGAATACCTTGATTCATATGTATGGAATGCTGAAGGATGTTCAGGTTGCACGCCAGCTGTTTGATGAAACGCCTAAATCAGATTTGGTTGCTTGGAACACCATTATCGATTGCCATGTTTGTTGCGGGAAATTCACAGAGGCACTGGACTTGTTTTCGTGTATGCAGGAAGCTGGTGTGAAACCAGACGGTACCACACTCGTAGTTATCCTGTCAGCTTGTGCTGCACTAGGAGCATTAGAGCTTGGGAGGTGGGTCCATTCCATTATCGGTCAGAATTTGATGAACGATGTATCAATAGCAAACTCGCTCATTCATATGTACTCGAGATGTGGACAGGTCGAAGAAGCACTGAGGACATTCAACAGCATGAACAATAAAAACATCGTAACATGGAACACAATGATATTAGGGTTCGCAGCACACGGTCATGTTCAAGAAGCATTGGACGTATTTTCAGTAATGATGAACGGAAAACTCACTCCACCCAATGATGTAACGTTCCTGGGAGTTCTAAGCGCATGTAGCCATGGAGGAATGATTGAAGAAGGAAGACAATATTTCGATAAAATGATCAACGACCACCACATTAAACCGACAATAAAACACTATGGGTGCATGGTAGACATGTTATGTCGAGCCGGGTTAGTCACTGAGGCTTACAATTTGATCCAAAGTATGCCAATGAAATGCAACGCCATCATCTTGAGGACGTTGTTGGCTGGTTGCCGTATGCATGGCAACATCAAGCTAGCAGAGAACGTTAGACGGCATCTTTCAGAGGTGGAACCAGATCATAGCAGCGATTATGTTCTTCTCGCTAACACATATGCAAGTTTAGATGACTGGAACCAAGTATCGAGGATAAGAAGATCAATGACAGCTAACGGCGTTCAAAAACCGAGCCCTGGTAACAGTTTCATTGGTGTACCATGAGGCTCGAGTAGGAACCAAACAATGTAGCAAATTTAGCTGTTTTCAGCATTCAAAATGATTATAGAATCCATTTCTTCTTTATTACCCTGTTATCCACAGTAAAAAGAGCAGAGTTGGTATACAACTCGGATATCTTTTGTATTCTTACAGAGGTTTTTCATTACTTAAAACATAATTTATGAAATTTTCTTGTGTTTCTTTTCCTTCCATTCTTGGATGTCTGCATCGACTTTAGCTTTAACACGAGCATGAAACCCTGGATATGGTTCATAACCGAACGATTGAAGTGCCTGTGGACATCAATGACGATGTAAAAGAGTCATCTTTTAACTATATATATATATATATATATATATATATATATAGGATTGGGTTCACATGAGAACCCATCATTACCGTGAGAACGTGAGAACCACTCTAAAAATTGTGCATCCACTGTATAAAATTGTGCATTTGATACTAAAATTAAATGTTTTCGATATATTTATGCATTTCATGTAAAAATTTACGCATCTCATGCTATAATTTATCCATTTTATGTACGAATTGTGCATTTAAGAAAATTTGTGCATTTAGTTTATAATTTAATGAATGTAAGTTTTGAATGTAATTTTAGTGTTAAATTATGATATTTATTAATATTTAAGACTAATAATGATTTTAAGTAAAACTTTTAATTTTAAAATTTGTGCATTTGATGTACAAATTTATGCATTGGTAGCAAGGGTTCTTATATATATATATATATATATATATATATATATATATATAATGACACACATGAATTACCTCTAGCAACACAAAGAATGGTGCCATCAAGAACGCTTGCACCAAGTTATCTAACAAAGCAGGTGCACGTTTCTGAATGAAAAACAGAGAACCAATTGATTACGAAAACATGAATGAAAAAATGGAACAAGAAAGTGCACAAATTTACCTCAAACACGCCATGTCCGATAAATTGTCCGGTCCAGCAGAATAACTGAGCAGCCAGGACAACCTGATAATGCAATATGCAGGTATACAACAGTGTGATGATTTATCTACATATATTTATGTCTCAATAATTATCTTAATTATTGAATATATGAAGGAATTATTTTTTGAATCATATATGATATTAATACTTCCACAGATACCTTAATCATGGTTTATGCCATTGCTTTCTTCATTGTGATTTCTCTACAGACCTTTTTGTGAGTATAAAGGGGTGTTTGGAAGTGGCTAAAGTGATTCTTATGGATTTTGATTTTCTAAATGGAAAGGGTCAAACTATCAGATTTGAATTGTTGTAAAAAAAAACCTGATTATTGAGATGAATGTAAAAATTAACCAACTCTCTACAACTTCAATCGACTATTATCTGATTTTCCAAGTCACAGTAACCATACACTCCCCTTAATTTCCTATAAATGTTCAACTCAATTAAGCCATAGGGAAAGATTATTAGTAGCATCAAGGTCTTATAAATACGATTCACATATTTCGAACACGGATTCTTAACCCACTGATTATCATCAAATACCCATCTCTCTAATGTCTATTCATGTTAACTTATTAAGTTCATCTTCTGCTAATCAATAGTATCAAAGTCTGAAAATCTTGAAAACTTACTAAAGAAACCAAGAGTTTGCAATTCATTGCTTCAAACTAACTTAATTCATTTCTACTTCACAAAGAAAACATTATGATCCACCCAAAAAATTGGTTTTTGAAAGTGATTGCTAGCAGGTTTATAGACAACTAATGATCATCTGATTATTTAGACATGGAATATAATCTATATGAAATTAACAGCAACTGAACTTATTTATAAACACTGGAGTGAAATTATCTATATATCCTTATGTAACACATCACATTCTATCAGAACAGATTATCTGATTATATTCAAGGTTGGTTAGGGTTTGAATTTGAACCAAAACTTATCTGAAAATTAAACTATGACTTTTTTTTTCCTTTCAGAAGCCTAAAATTGACAAAAGAAACTGCATAATTATATATGAAAAAACAAAAAAGTTACCTTCCAAGCAAGAGAGAATCCCAAATGATGAGCAAGAAAACTCCCAAAAACCCAACAAAGAAAACAGAGGAAACCAGCCAAAGAACCAGCTTTCACATCCAAAATCATATAAAATCCCGCATAAATCACAGTAAAAAGGAAGCCATAGTTCAAAATCAAGCTATGTGGTAAAGAAAGATTAATTAAAGGAGGTGTGAAATAGAGAATCACAAGACTTGTGAAGAGAAGCGGCCAAACGAACAACATGTGGATGAAAATATTGACTGGGTTGCTATGATAAGCCCCATAAAAGGCAAAGTGTTTCTCAAGATCAAATAACCCTAACTTCGCCATCCCCCTTTTGGATTTCTTGAAAATTGAAGGGTATTTAAAGAATGAAGAAAATGGATGTAGTCGGGTTCAACAATTTGCTTCGGAAGATTGATGGTTGACTATAGCATTGGAGCTATCAAAAACCAAGTTCAGGCGGACAA
This sequence comes from Centrapalus pauciflorus, assembly GCA_020465985.1. Taxonomy (NCBI): domain Eukaryota; kingdom Viridiplantae; phylum Streptophyta; class Magnoliopsida; order Asterales; family Asteraceae; genus Centrapalus; species Centrapalus pauciflorus. The sequence continues at coordinate 14,682 of JAANYP010007300.1, forward strand.
CAGATTATAGAAGATGTTTATAAGGGAGACGACAGACCACATTTTTGTTTTGAATAACAATTTTAAGTGAAATGATTATTATATTTTTAATTATATTTTTATTATGTTTATTTTATAAGAAGAAATTATTTAGGGGTTAACAAACAAGGTCTTACATAAAATTATTATGTGTATTAAAAATATTTAGTATACCAATCATCTCAAGTAAATTTACATAAATGGATTATCGTTTTAGTCTTTAAAACTTTTAAATTACTCAAATACATCTAAATCGAAATTTTGTAACGAAACAATCCTTGAAATTGATGTTCGCCGATTGAGACGTTAACCCCATCAAATTTAGAGGTATTTTTATTCTTTTGTCTTTTGCAACCCGTTTCTTAATTCTTTAATATTGTATTTTATTTTTGTTTTTGTTTTCCTTTTGTAATTTTTGGATTTATTTTTTTTAACATTTAATTATACAAACAATAAATTTTAATTTTTATTCTATTTGTTTTAATTACTGAACTTTTATTATTGTTTATAACTTTATATATTTATTTAATTATTATTAGTGATAACCTTTTTATTAGTTAAATTGAAATCTTCTTGGTTTTTTTTGTTTGTGAAAATCAAAATCAAAACAACTTGTAGATTTTTTACTTTTTGATTTTTTTCCGTTCAAATTTTAAAATCAAATTGGCACTTAGTCTTTTTCCTTTCAAAAAATTAAAAATCAGAATGGTTTGTCATTTTTTGTTGAAAAAAACATAATGTTTCATCGTTTTTGTCACTTGTTGAACTTAAAAATTGAAATGCTTAGGTTGCGTTTAGTTAACGAAAATTAGTCATTTTTCAATTTCAGTTTTCAAGTTATAGTTTTTAGGAAAAAACAAGGGTTTCTATGAAAAGTGAAAACTTGTTTAGATGATGAAGTTTTGGTTTTTAGAAAAATAAGATGAGTGATTATAAAATAAAAAAATAGGATAGGTGATGGAAAAGTAGGAGAGAGAAAGAGAGTATTATAAACAAATAGGGTAGGTAATAGAAAGTAAGAGAGAGAATATGAAAAATGGTATTTTAAAAAGTGAAATGAAAATTTATGAAATTGTTGTTAAGTAAACAAGTTTTCAATTTTGTTGAAAAGTGAGATGAAAATTTTGAAAATTTTCGGTAACTAAACACACCCTTAGTGTTTTTGTTCGGAAAAGTCAAAAATCGAAACCATTGATGTTTTGAAAATTATTAAGAATATTTCAAGGGTATCCAATATATGAAATATTATCATGTTTGTTAATTAGATATATAAATAATATATAAATGAATTTTGATACGTAATGAAAAACAAATCAAATAATGACTTGTTTTATAAAAAGAAAACAATCTAATAAAAGAGAAAATTAAAAAGTCATGCATAGCTAGAATATTCTAAAATTAATAAAAAACATAAATATATGTATGGCAATAAATGTTTGATGTAATTAAAATATTAAATAAACAAAAGTTTTCTTAAATAGGATTAATTGAAAAACTATAGCGACTAAAACTGTCAAATGATCAAAACCTTAACAAAACTTTAAAATAGGGCTACCGACGTAATAAATGAAGTCTAGGACCAAATCCTTAATTTCCACCAAACCACAAAAACAAAATTTGTAATTTACCCTTGAATATATTAGCGGTTAACGGCTCAAATTGACGAACGTCATATCAAGGAACTAAAATGTTATAAACTTTTGTTTTTAAGACAATCTATATAATTTTGAAGGGTATAAGATGATATATACCACATGGACCATTTGTATAATTTGCTTTATTTATACCCACATTACTTTACTCCTCTATGCATTTACAAATACTATTCATTAGAAAGAGAAAACGTCTTTTGGGTTCTGGTAGTGAGAGGGACACTATCCAATATCTAAATAAATAAAAAAAATAAGATTTTAAGAAAACATCATTTATTTGTAGGGTCGGTTCTAAGATTTTTAATACCGAAACAAAACAACAGAAAAAATGTCCCATATATATGTCTAAACAAAAACACACACTAAATTTTTTAAAGGTTTGAACCTAGTCAAACTAAGCGACATATTAAAAAAAATCTTATGAATACATAAGCTTTAAATTACCAAAACCAACAATACTTTATATAAGCATACTTCAAATAAAAATCAAGAATGATCCAATAGAAATTTCATCCAAACAGATTCAGTGTCTTTTATCTCAACCAAAACAAATAGAACTTTATATGTGGTGTTCAAAATAGATCAAAATTCAAAGCAACAAAAATCACTACTTTAAGCGATTAAGCCTACAGATACAAATACACAAATACGCCAAAAGGGAAATTTCGTAAAAAAACTTTCAAACTATACGTTTTTTTTTCCGATTAAGTCCTACATTCATTTTTTCCCTTACAAGTCCTTTAACCGTTTAAAATCCATGAATTTGGTATGTTATGTGTTGCAACCAGTTACTAAGCTTACATGTAATACACGTGAGATCCATGTGTCGAAATGTGTTTAGGTGGCGCACATTGTTTTTTCAATTAAGTCCCTTAATCAAAAAAATTTCTTATAAAACCATCATACTTACATTATTTTTCAATTAAGTCCCTCAAATAATTTTTTTAATTCTAAAACATTTTCAAAATTTGAGTAGACACAAATATCCAATATTTTCAGTGGAGAAACAAACTTAAATATTTTATTTTGGGATTTATGTAACGAAACAATATGTCAAAACAATAATTTTTTAAATGAATTTAATATTTCGTGTTTAGAACATAAAACCACTATTGGTTTTCAATTTTAATAAATATCATAATCTAACATTAAAATTACCTTTAAAATTTAAATTCATTAAATTATACACTAAATGCACAAATTTAAACGTTAAGTGCACAAATTTTGTCAAATAAATAAAGTGGATAAATTTATCATGAGGATGTGTAAATGTTTACACGAAATGTATAGATTTATCAAATGTATAAATTTTAGTATCAAATGCATACTTTTATACGTTAAATGTATAGAAATTAGAGTGCATGAAATTGAGGGGTTCTGGCACCAATATACCATCATAAATTTCGACTAACATAACCTTATAATAGAATTGAAGAATTCGAACTAAAACTCGGGTCTTTATCGGTTAACACTCAAATCTCCGACGAAAGGTGGTGGTTCTTGCGAACCCAATAAATAAAACCACCACCACCAAGACCGATGTGCGATGATAGAAAAGGAGGAGAACAATGCCATGGATGCATGTGAGACATGGTAGCGGAGCATCGATCGGTGGAGAACGACGATCTGGAGGCTAGAAAGTGAAGAAGTTTATTTTGACGCGAATAGAAGAGAAAGTAGGAAAATGAATTTTGGAATCTTGGTGGAGACGGCTAGGGTTTTGGGAGGGATGGGGTGTACTTATTTGAGTGTGTGCAACCATGTTATGATCTTGTTTATGTAAAATGGTCATTCAAGTGAATGGTCATCCACATCATTTACATGATATTTTTTCAATCATCCACTATTTTTATATTTTGAATCTTAATGTATAAATGCATGCATGATTCTTTTGATAGAATATCATAGAATCTTGGTTTATACATATTTATATAAAAAAAAGTCTGAGTACTCTCGATTATTTAGAGTAATATCATGAACCTGATCTTGACTCTCTCTTTCTCTCTCTCTCTCTCTCTCTCTCTCTCTCTCTATATATATATATATATATATATATATATATATATATATATATATATATATATATATATATATATATATATATATATAAATATTAATAAAAATAGAAACTGTGAATATTCGATTGAGAAAATTATAGTAGTTTTTAATTAAAGGAAAAACGAAAATGAAAAATGTAACTCACTCTTGTTTTTTTATAGTGCAACTGCATGAGATGAAACGAAAGAGTGGTTACAAATGGGCTCCTTATCCTCTTTACCACCCAACAAAACACCACTCACTCTTGTGTTTCTTCTCATAATTAATTAAGCATACTGCATATCCATGGCAGAAACTATCATGAGCTTCAAACTCATCAACCCTATCCATCATAACCCTTCTTTCCATACCACCAGATTCAGATTATCATCAAAATCAGTAATTTTATATTATTCGATCTCCATCGATTTAATTTCTTCAAAATTTATAATATCTAATTATTGATTTATACATTCTTTTGAACTTTAATTTCATATATGTCGATCTTCGTTTTCAGCTCAGGCAATTCTCAGGATCAAGATTCATCAATGGCTTCCATCTGGTAAAATCATTGATCTTTCATTCATCCTGATTTATTTCGGATAATGGGTTTGTAATAAAAATTCGATTTTGAATACTCCCACCTTCTTAATTTAACTTTATATATAAATCAAACTTAATTATGCTAAATCTATATCTATTTGACTATTTTGCATGGATTCTTGTTCTTGTATGGAAGCATATGTAGAGATGTTTGTTTGAGTACAAATGTCAAAAGGATAACTATATACATCGATCTATTGAGCGAATTGAAATAATTAGATTGACAAGTTTTCTCTTTTCCAAACGAAAGAGGTTAATTCGCACGTCTTGGTTTCATTAATAAACAAATAAATCTGATATGAATGAACACAGCATTCAGTTGGTGAAGAAGATATCATCAAAAGGAGTAGATTGAATGCTATACCAGATTTGACACTAATGGCAGTTTTGGTTGAGCATATGGAAGGCCAAAGAGACCTCATCACTCACAAATCCATATGGCATCTCAATGATCAAACCATCAAGAATATATGTGAGTTTCAATTCTTTCGATAGCTATGACTTTATTTTTTTACTTGGTCAATCAAGTTAATTAACCGGTTTTGTTATTGATACTGTTGCAGATACTTTGTACATCATGTTTACTGTATGGGGATGTTGTTTCTTCGGTTCAACAAAGGTAATTAAGAAAATTCAAACGCTTTCGATTGATTTAGGGTTCATTTTGTTTTAATAGTTATTATATTGGATCAATACAAGTACTTAATAATTTGGGTATAACATTAATTATATCCAAAACGCTAACGACTACAATATCATCAAATGTTTTAGGATCCATATTACGATTCGGAATATTATAGAAAAGATGGAGGAGATGGAACTGGGCATTGGGTCTATGAAAAGGTATGGAACATCATTAGTTTTCGACCTTTTAAGGTATGTGACATGATGAATACTGCTTCTTGAAGAATCGTACGTAGGCTCACAAAATGGCGCTTCAAAGGCTTTTGTGGGGGTGGGAGGGGTGTTTGAGAAGCTTTGTTTATCGTGTGAGATAACTAAATACATTTATTTCATATGGAGTTGTTTATAATGATACGTTTTATTTGTTATAGCAAGAGGACATAGAAGAGAAGGCACGGGCAGCATTGTTGCGTGAGGAGCTAATCGAGGAGATTGAGAAGAAGGTTGGGGGGTTACGTGAGTTGGAGGAAGCCAAAGAAGAGGAGCTTGTAAAATGATGAAAAGTAATTAATTTTAGGGATATGATGAACATTGTTGATACATACACATAAAGGGTGTTAATTGATAAATGATCTTTAGATAGCATAATGTGATATATGAACCTTTATAACTACAATTGGGATATATAGGCCAAAACATGCATCCCCTAACTAATAACTAATTTGATTAATCTCTAGAAATAGGGTTAATAATTCACAAAAATATCTACTCAATAGTCAATATATGGATAAGTTAGTGATATGAACTTAAAATGGGTATTTCATATAGAGGTGGGCAAAACCGGGTTTGACCGGGTTTCGGTTCGGGTTTGACCACCGGACCGGGTTGAGTCAAAAGTCAAAAACCGGGTTGGGAGAGAAACCGGTTCGGGTTGAACCCGATTTGGGAGGTGGGGAAACCCAACCCAATCCTAACCGGTTGGGTCCGGGTTGAAACCGGTTCGGGTTGAACCGGGTTCTATATATATATTTTTTAAAAATTTCATCAAACACTTTTTTTTAACTAAAAAACTTATTCCAACATTTTATTTTACTAAAAACTTATTCAAACATATTAAAAAAATTATTCAAACATTTTATTTTACTAAAAATCTATCCAAACATATTTAAAAATTTATTCAAACATAACTAAAAACTTCAAATATATTAAATAAACTAAATTTACTAAAAACATCAAAGTTACATTTTTTATATTAACTACTAAAAATCTCGTAATCAATATATAATTTCTATTGAAATGTAAACATACTAAAAAAACATCAAATTTTATTAATTAAAAACATCAAAAATAAAGTTGAAACATAAACATAAACTTAAGTCATATATTCCCAACTTCGTCATTGGTTTCTTCTTCGGAGGTAGCCTCGTGCGAAGCTTCGTCGAGAGCAATTTCTTCATCGGAAAGTGAGATTGCATTGCCTTCTTGAACCTCGATTTCATGTATTTGTTCTTCATACTCTAGTTCACCTTCGAGTCTTGATGTGTGTTGTATACGTTCGGCCGCGTCTAAGTAATCCTTCAAGCAAATACACATCTCTAATGATGCCGGTGTGAGTTTTGTTCTTCGTACAGATAATACCCTGCCACTAACAGAAAAAGCAGATTCCGAAGCTACCGTAGAAGCTTGGACGGTTAGTAAATCTCGGGCCATAGCGCTTAGAACGGGAAATCGAGATTCCCTTCCTTGCCACCAAGCCAATATATCAAATTGTGAGAATTGTTGGGGTCCCATAGTAGCCAAAAAATCGGTTCCCGTATATCTCCCAAATTCGCTACTTGATTGTCCGTCACCCTCACCCCTAGATCGTTTATTGTTTTCTTGTCTTAAACTATTATATAAGTTCAACATCGGATCCGAACTATTATAAGTAAAATATGATGATGAATCCGAAGTTGAAGAAACATTTGTTGAACCATATTTATTAAAATAAACTCCAAATAACTCTTTAAAACATTTGTTAAAATTTGTTTTTGTATTATGCGAAAATAATACATTATCGTCATTTAAATCCAAATCCAAAGAAATTTTATCGATAAGTAGTTCCACCCCACTAATATTCAAACATGGGTTTAATGCGGGGGCACAAGTAATTATAGGTGGCATTTCTTTAAAATACTTTCTAAGTTTTTCTTTCATTGGCGCAATAATACTTGGAAATACTCCACCCATAAATTTGTATGTGCCTAATGTTGAACACATTAAAAAGATTTGATTAAGTATCAAATGACTCGTAGGATAATAAACACCCGATAATAAAGTTGTTGCATTTTTAAAAATTTCGAGCATATCGGTCATTTGTTTAATTGTATTCCAATTACTAGCCAAAAATGGTGTAACTAGTCCCTTAGCGGCAAGACTATCATGAAACATTTGTAATGTTTCCTTTTGACGTAAACCACACAAAAACATATGATGAGTCAAATTCCATCTTGTGGGAACATCCCAATTAGGGCCCACTTCAACGTCGTGTTGGATTCGGGTTTCAACAAATGACCGCAATGTTTACATTGCGCCTTCACCGACTCATCCGACATCTTCACCATATTGTAATTACACCAAACTTTTGGATTTCGGGATGTTTGTAATACTTCAATAATCGTTGGTGTAGAACCAACACCGGTGGAAGTGGTAGAACTTTGAGTTGCCATTTTTTCGAGTGTTTTTGCGAATTTTCGGTAATAATTATGTGTTTTGAGAGAGTTTGAGAGAATGTGAGCAATGTAAGTAAACCAAATCAACTAGACATATTTATAGGGAGATTGAAGGGCAAAAAAGTAAAAAAAAAAAAAAAAAAAAAAAAAAAGCAAAAAAACGGCTATATTTGAAAAAAAAACGGCTATATTCCAAACCGGGTTCAAACCGGTTTCCCCCAACCCGGTTTTCAACCCGACCCGGTTCAACCCGACCCTAACCGGTTTCAACGGATATAATGTGTAACCGGGTACAACCCGCCGGGTTTTGCAAAACCCTAACCGGTTTTGGTCAAACCCGTGTTTGACCGGGTTCGGTTTCGGTTTTTTTCGGGTTCGGGTTTTTTGCCCACCTCTAATTTCATACATGGGCTGGGCTCCTCTGGATAATTTTGTGAACAACACTTGGAGAAAAATGTACAAAATGACCTGTTTTTTAAATAACAATATTACGTTACAAATGTACAAAATGACCTGTTTTTTAAATAACAATTTTTTAATGTACAAAATGATCTCTAAGAGGGTGTTTGGTTTTGCGTTATAAATGTGATTATTAGCTTATTACGTTACAATAACGCTAATAATTGGTTTAAAGTGTTTGGATTGCAACGTTAATAAGTGATTATTTGCGTTTAGCGTTTGTCCTACCACACTTTTTCATAAGTTAAAAATTGTAGCTTATTTGATTAATAAGTGATTATTTGGTCATTTTACAAGTAAAAACGCATATCCAAACACTTTAAAAACTGATTATTTGATAATTATGATATCAAACAGCAAAAGCTAAACCAAACACTACATTTCCTGCAGCACTTTTTGTTACAGCAATTATCTGATTATTAGTTTCCAAAATGCTACAACATTTTTTCAAACGCAAATCCAAACACCCTCTTAGTTGTGAAAAGTGTGTAGTTTTGACCACCTTTTAAATGAACCATTTAAAGATTAACTTTTTTATAGAAATGGAAATAAATAAGTAAACTATTTGTCAGAAATGTAAGAAATGTTGTATCAAAGAACAAATTTATTAAATCACTTTTATTTCATAATTCAACAACAAAATATTGTATCACTTTGTTAATTGTTTATATAATCTTTATGATTTATGTTTTTCATTAATATTATATTTTTTTCTCCTCAAATGTAATATTATTTATTTTAATATTTTATTTCAACTAGTGGATAGAGTTAATTATTTATTAATGTTTATAAATATTATTAATAATAAATTGTACTTATCTTTTATTTTATTTTATTTTAATATATATATATATATATATATATATATATATATATATATATATGTGTGTGTGTGTGTGTGTGTGTGGATTTGATACGTTTATTTGGTTTTTTTTCTAAAAATATAATATTACTAGTGTTGTTGTTTAGTATAAAAGTTATTATACTAATTTGATAAATGGTAATTATTATTGAACATAAACAAAGAGTAATTTAAATGAAATGAAAATTTTAGGGACAAACATGTAACTATAAGAAAGGGATATTAAAAAATACGTCTGGTTACCGGTAAAAATTTTTACAAATTCTATATTAGAATGAAACAACATCAAGACTAAAATGAATAAAAAAAAATAGTATTGTAGACCTAAACTGATAAACTTTAAAATGATGATGACCTTTTTTTAAATAAAAACCTTTTTAAGAAAGCTAACAGATTGAGGGTTAAAGCTTACAAACAAAAAACTAAAATCTATCTATACTATTAAAAGAGTAACTACTCATTTCTGGTGAAGCCACGTGTTGTCACCATGAATCGACACATGACATTTATAGATTTTAAAAATAATAAAGAATTTTAAATCAAATCTATCCAAATCTAATATAAACCATTTTTAAATTCAAATCAAACAAAATCTAATACTCTACTAACTTATTAATTAAATCTATCCAAATATAATATAATCCACTTTTAAATTCAATCAAATCAAATCAAACAAAATCTAATAATCTACTAACTTATTAAATATAAGATAATAAAATAAAAGTTTAAAAAAATATATTAGAAAATAATTACCCTTCATATATATTTAGAAATATACAAAATCAATAGGTCATAATAAATAATAATGTCATATTATATACTTTTGTTTAAAAAAATAATATTTATATCTTTATCTTCTTATTTATTATATTTTATATATATTAAAAATATCCGCGTAATACGCGGGTAATAAACTAGTTGTTAATAAATAAACACTCCAATATTTATGGTAAGCTATAGGAAGGATTTTTAAAATTTACTCTAAAAATATTAAAATCGATGGGCGGTTGAGCCAACAGATTCACAACCGCTACAAAACCTTATGGATGGTTCGCTCTCTAGTCACTATGTTGTTTATTAAAATTGAAATATAAGTATTCTTTTTAATATAATATTTTTTTATTAAATTATTATGCATATATTAAAAGCATTCTGTCATTATTAATAACAACTGTCTAATATTAGTCATTTATGATTTAATGCTATTGTATTATTTATTACTTTTTAAGAATTTTATCTTTTAAGTGGAAAGGAATTATCCACCATTGTCATGTTTTATTTTTCTTTGGTGACACATTTTCACTCATTCACTGTTCTAATTTAAAAGTAGCCATCATTCTCTTTTTATTAAAAAACAAAGAAATTCATTTATGATTAATAAAACAATTAAATCTAAAATATTTAATGTTATAAATATCTAAAACTATTACATAACTAACAGTTTAAAACCATGCAATTAAATATATGAAATAACAGTTACAATAAACATTACAAAACTAAAAATATGAAATTACAAAACTAAAAATATAATGGGAAATAAAAATAAAAAATTACGAAATTAATATTATATATGTGTCTGTGGTGTGGTGTGTTTAAAAAAAACAACAAAAAGAAAAAATTTGTATATTTCTTCGCGCTGTAGATGTCGAATCGGGGGTGAATTTTTTTTATCATTTCGAAAGATGAAAGTGACGGTGGTGGTGTTCATTTCGGGTCCATCCTAGGTGACAACTAGGCATGGCAAAAAAACTCATACCCGACGGGGAACTCCTAACTCGACCCCGATTTGACCGGGAAATTCCGAGTTGACCGGAGATGGGGATGGGGAATCCTCGATTTAAAATAATGGGATGGGGCGGGGATGGGATGGGAGACACTTTAATCCCCTACCCCAAACCCGACCCCAATTATGTTTTATGTTTTAACATAGATTATTATATATATTTAATTTTCAATATAAATTATTCTTTACATGTTATATAATATATTAAATATCATTGTATATGACTTTTCTATAATTTAAAATACTATTATTCTTTTTCATTTTAGTGGTTTTATAAATCTTTTGCAAACATTTCTTTGTTTTAGTTTCATTATAAATTATAAATTATATATGCAAATAACTCAAATATGTTTGAATTGATTTGTTTTAAAGTTTATTAACCTTAAATTTTCTACTAAATTACTATTTATAGCTTAAACTTAATAATTTTTTAGGAAGTTGAAAAACCCGATTTCCTGACGGGGATCCCAAATCCCCGATTGGGACGGGGATGGGGATAGAAACTTATTCTCCGACGGGGATGGGGGCGGGGATGAGGGAGGGGATTAAGAATTGGGGATGAGGATGAGGATGAGAACTGAAATCCCCACCTCGCCCCATTGTCATACCTAGTGACAACCCCGATTCATCTACAGTGTGTGTACTCCCTTTACATTAATAATGCCCATTTCGGAATAGATTGTCCTACGATAATAGCCTAATGGTCAGTGAATTGAACCAATATAAATGTTCAGGGTTTAATCTTTGCACATATCTCAAAACTATAAGTTACACGATATACCTCATTCACTTTAACAGTGGAACTAATCGGTGGGGATGGATCTGTTAGCTTTTTAAGAATTGATTTTGATAGGTCAATAATTTTGAAGACGACACGAAAAAGCATGACGATTTTACGAATGAAAACGTAGATAATAAAATATAACATCAACCAATATGTTATAAATGATCTATAAAAGTTTACAACCTAGTACGAATATATTTTCAAGGAACATTAATTATCAAAGATTCAAAGGATTTAAATTATAGCTAGTCGTTGTCTTATTTTGTTTGACAGTTTAAGGGTCTATTTGACGCTAGGGATGCATTCGAGCGGAGTTGGACCGTTAAGGCTCGAGATCGGCTCGTTTTAAAAAACCAGACTCGAGCTCGGTTCGTGAATAATTTTACAAACTCGGACTCGACTTGCTTATTATATAATTAATTAAAATTATATATGAGCTTGAGCTGGTTTATTAAATGAGCTTGAATTTAGGCTCAAGCTCGTGCTTGTTAAGTCGAGTTTTTAACGGGTCGAGCTTGAGTAATTCACGAGTAGCTCGGCTCATTTACACCCTATTTGACGCACAACATGTAAGTTCATGGGAACTTAAAATTATAGTTTTTAAAAGCTACAGTTTACTTTGTATCCATATGATACGCTTGGGTGACTTTTTTTAAACCATAAAGTATTTCAAGTAGTTTTTAGAAGTCACTTGAGTTTATAAAAACTAAACTACCAAAGTAACTTTAACTAATTATGATTTTACTTTGGTTTATTTATTCATATATATTTTACGTCACTTTATATTTTTCGGCTTCAATTACTTTACTAAACACATCTATTAATAAAAGCTCTAATTTTACTATAAGTTCCAGGTCTAGCTCCAACTAGGGGTGTTCAAAAATATCCGAATCCGAGCATCCGAAACAAAAATCCGATCCGAAATTTCGGATATCCGGATTTTCGGATATCCGAAAATCGGATATCCGAAATTTCGGATTCGGATAGTAAAATTCCAAATATTCGGATAATCCGATATCCGAAAATCCAAAAAAAAAATTTTTTGAGTGTTTACATAATATTGAGTGTTTACTATTATTTTAATGTATATTTTTGAGTTTTATCTTAGTATTATAGATTTATTAACTAATATTTTTATAAATTTTAGTTTTTTTATATTTTTTTAGTCGTTTTGAGTAAAATAATTTCGGATACGTTTAGTTTGTAATATATTTATTTTTAATATCTATTTGGATATATGAATTTGTATTTTAGATATTTAAATATTTGATTTAATTTTTAAAAAAATATGAATTTCGGATATTCGGATAATCCGATATCCGAATCCGAAATTTCGGATTCGGATAGCAAAATCTACTATCCGAAATTTCGGATATCCGAAAATTCGAATATCCGGTTTTGAACACCCCTATCTCCAACTAGTTTTTGCGAATCAAACGTTAAATATATGTTAAAAACTACATATGATAATTGTTATGCATCTATATATTTTTGGGTAATATTCTTTTATTTTATTCTTTTTAAAGGAGGCTTTGATATTTTGATTTGAATGATTTGATTTTTGGAAGATTTGAGTAGAAGCATGGGCATGCCATCTCATCCCCCAAACGGCAAAACCCATACGGCCATACCATGTAAATAGATATCGTGGGCCTCTTACTTATTTCATTGTATTTACTATTTACTATTTTCTAGTAACTAGTTATTAACCCACGTATTACGTGGATATTTTATAAATAAATGTTTAGTAAAAATCTACATAAAACATTAATACATACAAAAATGTTTACTTTTTTCTAAAAAAAATACGAAAATAGTATTATATTTTGTTATTAAGGATAATTAAAACTTTTCTATTTTTAGATATGTATGAACAATATTTATCGTGTCTCATATTTTTAAAACTTTTTATTTTTAGATTTTTATGTATAAGTAAAAAACAAAAAAAAATTGTTTTTACACAGAATACATTTAAAAAATTTTAAGATTAAAAAAAAATTATAAAACAACTCATTTTCAATATTGCATTATTTTCACTTTTTAAAAATATAAAAAAATGCATAGTTGGGCGCTAACATTAGTAAAATCTGAAAATAATTTAAATCAATTAAAAAGTTATTTAAACATAAACTTAGATTAATATTAGAATATTTATTATTTCCTTTTTAACTCTATGTATTAAATATGAAGATATTTGAATTAGATTCTATAAATATTCTTAATAATGAATTAGTAAAATTAAAAATCTAATTATGGAAAAAAGGCAGGAAATCAAAAATTTAGAAGGATGAGGTAATGACACGTGTCTTGAGATGTTTTCTTTTATTAATATATATAGATTAGTAATTACTATACGTATAAAATTATAATTAAAGTATCATATAGATAAGTTTGTTGATATTTGAGGACGGTTAATTATGTTAATTTAAGTATACATTTTAAATTTATGACTTCATGATATTGGACACTGTATTTATTATTTTATTTTGATGTGTTTTATCCGATATCCAATTATATAAAATAAAAACTTATAAAGATGACCCAATCCAAATAAAGTATGTCTAAAAGATGGGTTATTGACCATTAACCATATCCATTTACAAATTACAAACTGACTTTTCAGGTTACCGGTTAGTGATTTTCTTTTAGTTACGAACAAATTATAGAAATTTTTTATTTTTTTATTTAGTTATTATGATATTAACATTTTTATTTTTTGTTTTTTTGTTTCGGTATTTCATTTCACATGATCTGATTATATTTTATAAAACTAAACATACGTTTTAATATGATTAACCCATATAATTATTAATAATTAGTATTTATTTATTTGGCTCATACTTAAAAATACAAATTGTGAAGATCTTAAAATATAATCTCCATCTTTCTCCATGCTTCAAATTCATTATTATCTTGTAGTTAGTTTACATATTTATTTGTAGGAGTGTTATAAAACTCCACTTGAAAAGAAAAATATTGCTATACGTACACTCGTTCTATTAACATTTACTAATAATACAACTCCTATGTTATAGGCTTTCTTGTCAATAACGTGAAATCTAATGATTAAACTTAATACCCTCTCACATTAAGAGAGAGGAGGTATGATTAGCAAGAATTAAAGTACGTAAAAAATAGTCCAAAAGATTAATCGCCTAACTTGCAATAGAGACTGGGTTATGTAAATAATGAACACAGATCCCAATATCTAGATCAGTTTTCAACATTTAGTTTATCCAAACTTTTGATTGTTTTATGTAAAAGCCGAAAATAAATTGGTATCATACTAGCATCATCTAGTCTGTACAAGACTCTTATTCTCTTTTTAAATTTTTTGTTCTAGTTCCATCATGTCCAACTTTTGAGTGTCATATTTTAAATTTATCATATGCTTCTTCCCTTTTAATAATCTACGTGATAATCAAGTTTGACAAATATGATATATTGATTATTATGAGTTCAAGTTTTTAATACTATAAAACACATGAAGTTACAACTAAATCTACTAAATACATCCCATATGTATTTGATTAAAAAAAGTTTTCTTATTCATAAAGATCAGTATATTTGATTCGTTAGAATACTTTTAAAGGAACCATACTTTATCAAAAAAATTGATATATATCAACAATTAAAATTAATTCTATTTTTTATTTTATCATCTTAGTTCCAATGAACAAGAAATCATATGATATATGCATGATAGAAGAGTGAAAAACCAATAACAATTAGCATAAATTAAACAAATTTATGGGTTCATAGTAATTTTGTGAGTGGATAAAGTTTCATTTAAATACAAAAAGAAACCCAACTCAAGTCTCAAGGTCATAAAAGATCCCCACACCAACCCACTACTTTTTCCCTTTATCCAAAGCTTAAAATAACGCCAACAAAGACAACCCCCACTACCGAATTTCATTGAAAAAGAAGCCATCTCTCTTTAGGTTTTCTTGATCTTGATTCCTGCATCTCCTCCATCAATATCGCCATTTTTGGATTCTTGTTATCCGGGTTTTCTAAAATCCTTTGTCTTGCTAAATCATAGGAACAAGAAAGGTTTTCCTCTATCTAAAGTTCTTCCTCAAGAACATCATCAATGGCTTCTTCATTGAACCCCATTAGTTTGCCTGCTTATTCTACTTCTTATAAAGAAACCCTAGTCAATTCAGATGGGTATCTTTCTCCTTCATTTTTCCCTACAGATTTCTTGACAAAAAGATCCCAACTTTTCTCAGATCACAAGGGTTTGTTTTCAAGTTCTTGGAATGTCAAAACCCCTGTTCATGTATGTTCAAATTTATGTGATCTTTTCAAGCTTTCTTTAATAGGGTTTGGATTAAAAACTAATTTGGATTTCACTTTTTTTTCATGGCTTTACTTCACATTTACAGGCACATGCATCAAATTGTGTGAGCAAATCCATGAGATGGTGGGAAAAGACCCTTAAACCCAACATGATTGAGATCAATTCAGCTCAGGAATTGGTGGATACACTATCAAATTCAGGGGATAGATTGGTCATTGTGGACTTTTATTCACCTGGTTGTGGTGGTTGTAAAGCTTTACACCCTAAGGTATGAACTTTCTGATGACCCATTTAAAGAAAATAATTTAGAGACTAAGGCCCTGTTTGATAGCACTTATCAACCTCTTATCGGAGCTAACCTCTTATTCGGTAAGAGGAAAACCCGATAAGTGCGTTTGATTTGCATAATACATAAGAGGCAAAATCCTCTTATTTTGTCTTACCATGATAAGATTTTTTTTTCCTCTCATCACCTCTTATCAAAACCCTCTAAAGAAAAACAAAACCCTCTCTTCTCCTTGCTGAAACCCCACCCCACCCATACCTTTACCCCATACCTTACCTCACCCACCCTACCCCTACCCTACCCTATCCTAAACTCCCTACCCCTACCCCTACCCTACCCTACCCCACCCCACCCCACCCTTACCTTTACCCCATACCTTACCTCACTCACCCTACCCCTACCCTACCCTACCCTATCCTACCCCACCCCACCCTTACCTTTACCCTACCCTCAACCACCTAATCTCACCCTACCCTAATACCCTTAACTTACTTATACCACCCCGTCCCCATCTCCACCCTTAACCCTACCCACCCCACTCCCATACTTACCTTATCCCACTCTACCCCACCACTACACTAACCCATCAAACCTACCCACCCCACCTCACCCCTCCTTATCCCACCCCACCCTACCCCTATCTCTTCCTACCCCTACCCCTCAAACCTACCCACCTCACCCCTACCGTATCCCTCAAATCTACCCCTCCTTATCCCACCCCACCCTACCCTATTTACCCCACCCTCAACCTACCTCACCCCTACCCTACCTCTTACCATATTTATTATAACGAGAAATATTCCAACACTTTTTGATAAAATTTATTATTTTTCAATAACATATCTATATAACTTATAAACTTAAGTTATTGGGAAGTTAATAAACATAACCTTATAAACTTGATTATAACTTATAAACTTTAATTGTTATTTGATTCTTGAAAGCATGTTGGTTATATGTTTATTGAATGCATTTATGTTACTTGATTATAACTTATAAACTTGATTTGGTTTTTTACTTAAATCTTGTTAATGTTATTTGAATGATATTAAATGTTTACATAGATCACTTTGATTCAATGATATTATTCTTACTTGATATTTGACTTTAATCAATGATATCTATTTGGTTTTGGGAATTAATATGTAAAATTAATAAAAATAACAGGATCAGATAATTTATAAAACAAACAGACTTATTGAATTCTCTTATCAGATCTTAGTATCTTATCAGGACCACCTCTCATCAATCAGAAGTGGAATCAGACATCAGACAATTAACCTCTTATGCAATCAAACAGCACCTAAGGCCCTGTTTGATAGCACTTATCAACCTCTTATCGGAGCTAACCTCTTATTCGGTAAGAGGAAAACCCGATAAGTGCGTTTGATTTGCATAATACATAAGAGGCAAAATCCTCTTATTTTGTCTTACCATGATAAGATTTTTTTTTCCTCTCATCACCTCTTATCAAAACCCTCTAAAGAAAAACAAAACCCTCTCTTCTCCTTGCTGAAACCCCACCCCACCCATACCTTTACCCCATACCTTACCTCACCCACCCTACCCCTACCCTACCCTATCCTAAACTCCCTACCCCTACCCCTACCCTACCCTACCCCACCCCACCCCACCCTTACAATACCTTATACCCTACCCTCAACCACCTAATCTCACCCTACCCTAACTACCCTTAACTTACTTATACCACCCCGTCCCCATCTCCACCCTTAACCCTACCCACCCCACTCCCATACTTACCCTATCCCACTCTACCCCACCACTACACTAACCCATCAAACCTACCCACCCCACCTCACCCCTCCTTATCCCACCCCACCCTACCCCTATCTCTTCCTACCCCTACCCCTCAAACCTACCCACCTCACCCCTACCGTATCCCTCAAATCTACCCATCCCCACCCACCTTACCCCTCAACCTACCCACCCTACCCCTACACCATTACCCTACCCTATTTACCCCACCCTCAACCTACCTCACCCCTACCCTACCTCTTACCATATTTATTATAACGAGAAATATTCCAACACTTTTTGATAAAATTTATTATTTTTCAATAACATATCTATATAACTTATAAACTTAAGTTATTTGGAAGTTAATAAACATAACCTTATAAACTTGATTATAACTTATAAACTTTAATTGTTATTTGATTCTTGAAAGCATGTTGGTTATATGTTTATTGAATGCATTTATGTTACTTGATTATAACTTATAAACTTGATTTGGTTTTTTACTTAAATCTTGTTAATGTTATTTGAATGATATTAAATGTTTACATAGATCACTTTGATTCAATGATATTATTCTTACTTGATATTTGACTTTAATCAATGATATCTATTTGGTTTTGGGAATTAATATGTAAAATTAATAAAAATAACAGGATCAGATAATTTATAAAACAAACAGACTTATTGAATTCTCTTATCAGATCTTAGTATCTTATCAGGACCACCTCTCATCAATCAGAAGTGGAATCAGACATCAGACAATTAACCTCTTATGCAATCAAACAGCACCTAAATCTTTGTTAATGTTGAATTGATTTATCAAAATTATTTTTGTTCATAAATAGATCTGTCAACTGGCTGAGTCAAACCCAAATGCAATTTTCCTCCAAGTGAATTATGAAGAACTTAAACCCATGTGTCATTCCATCAATATTCATGTTCTGCCATTCTTCAAGTTCTACAAGGGTTCTGAGGGCAAGCTTTGTAGCTTTAGCTGCACCATTGCAACTGTAAGTTGATCCTTTTAAGTTTAATTTAAACAAGTGAATTTAAAGAAAATAGCCAAAAAGGAAAATGGGTTAATCGGTTAAAAGACAGCTCTACTACAACCGTAACTTATTGAAAAATTTTGGATCATTATATTTAATTGTATTATAGTTTATAAAAATTGAAGAAAATCAATTGGAAATTTAAAGATGGGGTGAATCTTGAACCTTACCTATAAATGTTATCATAAACTAATTCTTTCCCAAAAAAAAAAAAAAAAAAGAAGTCTTTATAGGAGTAATTGGTTAATGGGGTGAATCTTGATTTTATGCATACAGATCAAGAAATTCAAAGATGCGTTGTTACGGCATAAGCCAGATGGATGTGATGTTGGTCCAGCCAAAGGATTAGAGGAGTCTGAGCTGTTGGCTTTAGCTTCAATTGGTCAAATTTCATATAATTTGCCAACAAAGTCAACTGAGGATGATTTGCTTCTTGAAGAGATTAATCCCATCAAGCAAGAAATTGCTTCTTGCATAGGTTTTAGTTGCTAGTTTCACATGGTTCATATCAAGAAAACAATCTCGGACAAAATTTTATAAAAAAAAGGACTTTTTAGTAGAACGCTGTAAGATGGAGAAATCTTGGTGAATCAGATTTGGATAGTGGACATTTAAGTTGTACATAGTCAGTCATTCTAGACCTAAAAAGGGGCTTGTTTGGGTTTTTTTGTTGAAGGATAAGCCCAAGTTGTTTGGTCAATTGTTCATTAAAGATTGTATCTTGTGATTCATGGTTATGATTGATGATTTGAAAGAGATTAGTACTCTGATTTGTTCTTATCCGTAAGTTAATCTTTCAAGTGTACTCACATGAAATTTCGGTAACAAAAATGTTGAATCATAATCTTATTTAATCATACTTTGTTAAAATCCAAGCATTTTCGGTAAATGTTATTATTAGTTGGTAGTTTCCAACCCACTTATCAAGTTTTACCCAAAAAAATCCATCTAACCAAAATATCCACAGTTTACGTTATCACATTTACGTGATACCCAACATTTACGTGATCTGTACTTTTTATTAATATTTTAATGCATTACGTTACAGAAGGTGATTGGTAACGTTAAGTACCTTAACTTTACGTTACCAAATTCAAATTTTGCTCCTTCCCAAGAAAAATTAGGTAAGATGTTATATAATGGTATATACCTAATTTTTCTTGGGAAGGAGCAAAACTTGAATTTGATAACGTAATGCATTAAAATTAGTAAAAAGTACATATCACGTGAATGTTGGTATCACGTAAACTGTTGGTATTTTGGTTAGATGAATTTTTTTTTTGTAAAACTTGATAAGTGGGTGAGATTTATGGTTATTTTAGTAATTAACCCTTTTATTAATATAACATAACTTTTTATATGTTTTTTTTTTTTTTTTTACATTTGAGGATCCTTTCTTACATGGAGTTTTGACTTTTGAGCCAGTGTACTACTTAGGTTTAGTGGTTGGGCCGTCTGGGCCATATAATACTTTTACAGAATAGCAATGAATAACAATAAGCCCGATATAGGTTTCTTTGGGCCTCGGTTTGAAAATTGATATAAGCCCAATATCCCAACAACCCAACTATAAAAGAGAGAGCCATGATGTTAAGTGTTAACCTACATAGTTTCACTTTTTCCTCGTGATTACTCTTATCTATTTCTTTCCCCACTCAACTAAAAGGACAATCTATTTAGCATCCATAAATATTATAGATTGCATTCTCAATTAACTAATATAATAAATATTCTTATCGAAATCCGTCTAATTAATCAACATTAATGATGAGGCCTTTTTATGATGACTTTATATAAAAATGCAACACGATTTAAAGTTTGGAACAAGGTTCATTCCAAGATGGCATAATTTGAGAAAACCATGTTTCAACATTTAATGGATCATTACACTCGTAACACATCTGTTTTTTTCAAACTATGATCCCTTAAATATACTTTTCGTTAGATAAAACCAGATATGAAGTATGTTACTATCTATATGCCGGAACCAAATGTCATATAATGATTGGGTAACGAAGATTCCAAATGGCGAAAAATCTTCCAATGTGGCAGTCAGAGGGTCCCTCCAAAAACACTTGTGAGCAACGAGAATAATAGAATAGATTTTGTGGATATGACACCTCACGATAAGGATAAGAAGCCATTGCTTCTCATTGGTGGAGTTCTAAAGGATTCCCATGAAATCTATTGAATCACCAAGCCTCAAATCACAGCCACAAGATCATAGATTGCCAATGCAATCAATATTACATAAGGATGCACACACATTATACATTTTTCATCAACTCAATAACACACACACACACACACCTATTCCTATTCCTCCAAACTTCCACCTTTTACCACTGCCGGAAAGTATGGCCGCGGTCACACAAGCTCCGGTTGCGGTTTTCAGGCCGTGTGCCTCGAGAACCAGATTCCTGACTGGATCATCAGGGAAGTTGAACAGAGAACTAGCTGTCAGAACTGCCAATTCCAATTCATCTGCTTCATTTAAGATTGAAGCGAAAAAGGGTGAATGGTTACCTGGGTTGGCTTCGCCTGCTTACCTCGACGGAAGGTAAAAACGATGCCGTTAATTGTACCTTACAAACACCGTAAGGTTGTGTTTGGTAGAAAGAATCGTAGAGAAAAGAATTAAGTATAAAATTAATGGTTTTTTATACCATCAAAGTTGAAAATGCATGCAATTCTCTTTCTTTAATTTTAGTTTAACTGAACGAATAGATTTTTAACTTATATATTGATCCAACTTATATATGTAATTCAAGTATCCTAACTTGTAATTTGTCTTCATTTCATTTCTGTTTAATTCTCTGTATCAAACGCAACCTAACAGTGAACAAACCACTTGACTTGTGTGTATATTTACAGTCTTCCAGGTGACAATGGGTTTGACCCCTTGGGACTAGCAGAGGATCCTGAGAACTTGAAATGGTACATCCAAGCGGAGCTCGTAAACGGACGGTGGGCGATGTTGGGTGTTGCTGGAATGCTATTGCCAGAGGTTTTCACAAGCATAGGCATAATCAATGTCCCTAAGTGGTACGAAGCAGGAACGGCGAATTACTTCGCATCATCTTCAACCCTGTTCGTGATCGAGTTCATTCTGTTCCACTATGTCGAGATCAGAAGGTGGCAAGACATCAAGAACCCCGGAAGCGTGAATCAAGATCCTATTTTTAAAAACTACAGTTTGCCTCCTCATGAATGTGGCTACCCGGGTAGCGTATTCAATCCGCTCAACTTTGCACCAACCGAAGAGGCCAAGGAGAAAGAACTAGCAAACGGTATTCAAAACTATATATATACTAATTAATAGTTGAGGAATTTTTATTGTAGAAACATCGAGAAGTAATAAATCGTTCGACAAATTGCAGGGAGGTTGGCGATGTTGGCGTTCTTGGGATTCATAGTTCAGCACAACGTGACAGGAAAAGGGCCGTTCGACAACCTACTGCAGCACCTGTCAGACCCATGGCATAACACCATCATCCAAACACTGTTCTCGGGGAACTAAAGATCGTATAGCTAAAAGAAACGGAAAGAAAGTTTCGTGTTTTGCTCTGCCTGTAAAACCATGAGTACATGGATTGTGATCCTAGATGTATGCTTTGTTTTTAATGTACAGGGGAATATGAGATGGTAATTTTATGATTTATTTGAACTTATTGTCACCATCCCATTAGCATAAAGTAAATTTCATGATATTCTGATGAAAGAAAAGAACAAAGAAACTATAAGATGCATTAATAGTTTATAATTCATTCTATACAACTAAAGTATTGCATCTTAGGATGATGTAAAAAAAAAAAAAAACATTACTTGACCTATATATTTTTTATTTCGGTAACTCCTAGTAGAAGTTGTACTTGTACATACTGGTGAGATGTGTATGATCCTTTAGCTTTAGTTGTTTGCCCTTTGATGATCTGGTTGCTGCAAGGAACCATAACTTCACAGTATCAATATAAAAAACTAGCTGACTTTTAGGTCTTGTTTGTTTTTCATTAAGAACCTTTTCTGAAGTCTAAAATTCAAATCTTTGATGAATTAAGATTGTTGGTTTAGTTTCAGATTTAAGAGGTTGCAACCTCTGAATTTTCCTCTTAAAATTAAGAGGAAGAGAGTTGTCTGAACTAAAATTAAGAGCCTCTTAATTTCAGACGTGGTTTTCAGACTTCAGGTATTTAACCTCTTAAAAAACAAATATCACCTTAATGAACAATATGATATTGAAACCTTACCTGGGGCTGGGGCTGAGAGTATGAGCTCCCATCCATCATGGACAGAGAATAAGTCCCTGGTTCAGGGTTCCAGGCATGACACATGTCGCTGAAGAGAGATCTAGGCATCTCGAAGTTGCAATTCATCGAATAATCTAGAAATCCTTGCAAGTTTGTTGATGTCTCAGGCTTCGATTCTTTTGCTTGTGGAAAGTTGAGATTTCCATATGGATGAAATGGAAATTGCTCACTGAATTGTGGTCTCAAATTTGATGTGCCACAAAGTTCAGCCAAGCAACAATCCTGTCTTGTGAGGTCAACTTTTCCAGCGCTATCCATCTCTAGCTGTTTGCCAGCAGAAAACAAACCAGCGTAGTTTGGAATCGACAACCCAGAACACTCCCCATTATCTCTGTAAGTAAAACAAAAGACATTTCTTTTCAAAGAACTTTATGCAATAAAATTTACAAGAGACTTGAGGACAGAAGCCCACTAACCTCTGATGCATGTAGTTTTGTTTCTCAGATAAGATCAAATTTTGATTTTCATTTGGAAGCCATGGTAAGGTCTGATCCTCTTGGGTGTTTGTCATCATCAGAGGCATATGCAAACCGTTCTGAAACTGTAATGAAACATTTCGGTAATTAAAGCCTCCCAATATATGACTGGTGGCCCAAAATAAAATAACAGAAAATTGTATACCTGGTTCGTGCAGTCTATTGGAATAAGCTTTTGCTGTTGAAAATTCTCCTGAAAAGACACACCATTAGTATAAAAAGTAGATTATTACAACCAATCTAACCGTGCTTCCTTTTTTCTTTTCTTTTTTGAAATACAATGCCCGAGAACAATCTTCCATAATAATGTCATATTTGTTCATGTTGCATGAATGCAGATTACATATCATAATAGTATAATACCTTGTGCATACGAATGTGATCAAGTGAGTCCCTCAAGGAATCTTCCATCTGCTTAAGATGATCAATGTTCTCAATCTTGTCTGGATTACTCCAATAACTAATCACAAGGAATCAATATTTAGAAACTCAAAAAAAAAAGTATCTCATCATAAAACACAGTCTTGAAACTCACAACAGAAATAGAATAAGTCACACACATACACAAAAGAGAAGGAAATAAAGAGAGAACACATTAAAGCACTGATAGACTTAAGTAGTTGTTTATTTATTTAAAAAAAAAAAAAAACTTTAAGAAATTATACAAACCAATAAGTACATACGGCCAGGAGAGCACCGAAAAGAAACTAAGAAACGGATTATAGAACAATTAAATAAGTTAAGGTTTCAAAGGCACCTTAGTCGCTTATGCAAGTCATCAAGTTGAGCTCGCAACATCATAGCATGATTGGTTAAATCCTGAAAATATGATTAACAATTAAACTATATTATCAACAGAAGTTATAATATACTTTTCAAGATATAATGTAATTTGGAACAAGAATTTTCAGACCTCAGCTGATTGACTGCTGCAAAGAGAACCAAAACAAAAGAAACCAAGATCAGATGTTGCCTCACAAGGGAAAGAAAAAGATAGAAAATTAGCAAGAAGTGTCAACAACCTTGCACCGGCAAAGTCTTGTATATTTACATCATGGTCCAGCTTCTTGAATGTTTTCTTTAAAGCCTATACGCTCAAACGATTAACAAATAATATTATAAAGACAAAATGTCGAATTGACAATTTCCTTGAGTGAAGTAACAAGAAAAAAAGGTTTTAACATAAAGTAACCATCTCACTTCCTCTTTATATTATCACATAGAAAAGCCTTGTTGCAACATCTATTTCACATTTAACAATTTACCCCTATCTTAAGCTATGCTTATTCTACTGCCATATCAATTTCTTTCGGCACAAAAAAAAAAACTTTCACATCTATGGAGTGAGGTTGACATATGAAAATAAATATATACACGACGAACAATTCACATTGCCGACCAAAATTTATTATAATAAAAGAAAAAGTCAAGGGTGTGTTTAGTCACCGAAAATTTCTAATTCCGTCTCACTATTCAAAAAAAAAAAACTTGTTTACTAAACAACAATTTCATAAATTTTAGTTTCACTTTTAAAATACCACTTTTAATGTTTACTCTCTTACTTTTCTATTACATACTCTATATTTTTTTATAATGCTCTCTTTCTCTCTCTTAATTTTTAATTACAAATACTATTTTTCTTATTTTATAATCACCCATCTTAACTAAAACTTTATCATCTATAACAAGTATTCACTTTTAATAGAATCCCTTGTTTTTTTTTTTTTTTTTTTTACAAAATTGCTTAAAATAACAAACAACTTTTCCTATTTTTTCTTGTTATAGCAATCTCGCAAATTTTGTACCAAATAAAGGAATCAACTCTTTGTTCATTCCCAATTATAGCATTTAACCGGTAAACAACAAAAGTTAACCGGTAAAAAAAGGGTTAAATGATTGGTTTATTGTTTGAAATAACAACCTATTTTTTTTTCTTATTATAGTAATGAGTTTTATAGCATTTAATATATTGTTTGAAATAACAACATACTTGTTGTTTATCAGTTAAATGCTATAATCGAAAGTAAACTAAAAGTTTGTTCCATTATTTGGGACAAAATTTACGAGATTGCTATGATAAGAAAAAAGAGAAAAGTTGCTTGCTATTTTGAGCAATTTCTCCCTTTTTTCTGAAAACTATAAATTGAAAAAAGACTAGTTTTCGTTAACTAAACGCAACTTAAAATTTTTAATCGTGTGAAATGAATGGTCAGCACATATTCTTCGATTGATGCACCGACTCTTCCTTATTTTGTTTGTGATGTTTGTTTACCTCTTAATGGAACCATTAAAAGGTCATTTAACCTTTGAACGAGCCTCTTAAGTGATTAAATTAAGAAATAAACAATCAATCAATCAAGTATGAGTGTAGAAAAATGGAAGGAGCACAAAAAAAGAAAACACTTTGCTGTGAAAAGTAGTCTTACTTCAAGGCTCTCCAATTTCCTGTTCCAGTTGAATGAGGAAAAGTTTGTCAGTACACTGTTCTAAATTCAAATCCAAAATCAAAGAATCGCAACAAATACATGTATATAGTACCTTTTTGCTCGCTCTTGTGGTGTCAGGCGAGCAAACTTAGCAATAACCTCATCAATGTTGCTGCGAGGGAATAAGACACATCAACAACTTTTAATCAGCTTAGTGTTACCATGATAGATTGATTCTTAAGTACAAATAAATCCAGATAACTGCAACAGATTAGCTATAAACAAGCATCTGAATATGATGTAGTCAACCATTGCAATTATTCA
This sequence comes from Centrapalus pauciflorus, assembly GCA_020465985.1. Classification (NCBI taxonomy): domain Eukaryota; kingdom Viridiplantae; phylum Streptophyta; class Magnoliopsida; order Asterales; family Asteraceae; genus Centrapalus; species Centrapalus pauciflorus. Next base: position 41,147 of record JAANYP010007300.1, read on the forward strand.
GGTTTATGTTCAAGGTTTTCTACAGCATATATGAAAGCATGATATAAGAGTTATAGAATCCGGATTATAGATTGTAAATAGGCTAATTATGGTTAGGAAATAACCTGCGTTGTCCAGTGAATAGTGTAGGCTTTCCTGTTGGAGAGAACATGAGAAGGATAATGTCAATATCACATAACACAGACAATTCCTTGGCTTTCTTTAAGATTCCATTCCTTCGTTTCGAAAAAGTCACTTGTCGATTGCTAATGTTCTCTAATCTCTTAATTTTCAGCTTCACCCTCCCCATTCTGCAATCAAATGAAATCATTCAGATTTTTCCTATACACAATCAAACCTAAAAAAACAAACACAGATCACAATTGGTGTAAAAATTGTCAGAAATCTTAAAATTCAAATTAACCTTCGAGAGTTTTTCTCAGAAACAAACAATAATGGAACAGAGACAGAGAGAGTGTCAGTATCAGGAATGAAAACCTGGCACAGGTAATGCCCTAGAAATATACAGAAACCATGATCTCAAATAAAAATTGGCATAGAGCTATAATTTGAGAAACAAACATGTAAAATTGAATGTAATCAGAACAGGAACAGATTAAGAAATGGCGATAATTGCATGAAGAGATTACAAAAACAGAGAAAGAGGGGAAAGAAAGGGCTTACAGTTGTGCTTCGATTTCGGAGATTTGGATCGTCGTCACCAAAGAGCGGTATAAGCGGACGCTTGTCAGAAAATCCTCATATATGGACAGAAGATGAAGCTTTGTCCATAGCCTTCGTTCAATATCAGAATTTATAATCAAATTGAATTTATATTTACATTATCAACCCTTTAACTTTATTTATATTCAAAAACAGTATTTAACTATTCACATTCATCAATACTATTCACATTCATCAATGTTAATTCTTAAATCTCTTACTAACTTCCTACGTTATATCGTTACGGAGCAAGAGGGTGTTTGATTTTGCGTTATAGTTGAGATTATTAGCTTATTATGTTACAACGCAAATAATTGATTTAAAGTGTTCGGATTGCATACGTTAATAAGTGATTATTTGCGTTTAGAGTTATTCCTACCACACTTCTGCATAAGTTAATGAAATGTAGCTTATTTGCTTCATAAGTGATTATTTGGTCATTTTACAAGTTAAAACGCAAACTCAAACACTTTAAAAACTGATTATTTGATAATTACGATAACACACAGCAGAATCTAAATAAAAAACACTACATTTCCGGCAGCACTTTTTTGTTACAGCTATTATCTGATTATTAATTTCCAAAAAGCTACAACAGTTTTTCAAACGCAAATCCAAACACTCTTTAAATATTTTATGCCCATATAATAAAAAAGAACATTTAAATGTCATGTGCCATTTTATATGTTATCTCAAAGATAATTACAATTTTTATGTTACAGAGTAGGAATGTAATCTATGTTAATATAATAAAGAAGAATGTCTAAGTGACTAGTGTAACGTGTCAATTTCATATGTAACTTAAAAAGATAATTATAAATTTTTATTTTTACAATATAATTTAATACATTAAATGTATGTAAACAATAAAGTTGAACGATCTAAATATTAATACTTATAGAAAAATACAAGAAAATTATTGTTATTCGGTCCTAGATATTATTTATCTATCTTTTAAAATATACATGAATAGTGATTACTTTTTTTTTAACATTGTTTCAATTTTGTTATTAGACTATATATATATATATTAATCGATATAATTTGAAAGTTTTAATTTTTTATTCTCTTTTAATTATATGCAAAGATTTGTCTAATTTATAATTTATATTATTAGTTGACATATTTATATATAATGCTTATATGTTTTATTACAATAAAAAATTGTTATGATATATGATTTTTAAGTTTAGAATTAGACTAGTTAGAAATAAATAAATATCAAATAGATAATGATGAGAAATAACATTATTGAATAATGTCAGATAATAGATAAAGTTAATTATTTATTAATATTTATAGATACTAGAAGCAACGAATTGTATTTATCTTTATTTTATTTTAAAAATAATAATATGTATTTATCTTTTTAGGTGAAATATAGTGATATCTTGTAACATTTTTGTTCTTCTTTTTTTCATACTAGCTTATTAATATTTATAGATACTAGAAGCAACGAATTGTATTTATATTTATTTTATTTTAAAAATAATAATATTTATTTATCTTTTTAGGTGAAATATAATAATGTCTTATAACATTTTTGTTTTTTTTTTTGTTTTATATTGTTACCATTTCATATATTTTAATTGGTAATTTTAAACCAATTACGACTAGCAACATAAAATTAAATTAATGTAGATGTAAAATTTGAAGAATAAAAATAAATTCTGATGATGAACAGAGCTTATTGTTGATAGGTGGCAGAGTCACTTTAAATTATAGTCAAGACAAGATTAAATGCATTACTAATATATCATTTCTCACTTTTTTTTTTTTTTTTTAGAGTAAAGGACATTTTTGGTACTTGTGGTTTGATGGTTTACCCGGATTCAGTCCCTTAACCTTAATAAGGTCAAATTTCATCTCTATTTTGCTAATTTTGTGCCCTTTTAGTCTCTTGTCCGTTAAACTTAACGACACAACCATTAAATTTGTAAGAATGACATTTTTACCCTTTTCATTTAGACGTTTTTAGTCCCTATGGTTTTATTATTTACCCATTTATAGTCCAACATTTATTTTATTTTATTTTATCTTTATAATTATATTATTTATAGATACACTTAATTTATTATAAACACACTTAATTTATTTATAAATATACTTATATTTTAATATTTTATTTACATTTACTATTTTTCGTATTTTATTTAAAATTTAACTTTTATTTTAATTAAAATTATATATTTTCTTTACTAATTTATTTAAAATTCATCTTCTTTATTAATTTTAATTTTTATTATTATTGTTGACATCTATATATGTAATTTTGTTAGTTGTGTTTAAGTAGATATAATAGCGTCGATATTTTTCCTCTCCAAAGTCACTATTTTTTCAAATATCTTCCAACTTAATCAATTATCGACACATAAATTATATACATATGTGAATATACTTGAAGAAATAATGACATTGGAAGATACTTGAAAATATTTTTTATACACACACACACAAATATATATATATATATATATATATATATATATATATATATATATATATATATATATATATATATATGAGAGAGTACCACTGCTTATATAGCGTACCAGAAGCTACCACCTTTAAAAAAAATTTTAATTTTTTTATTTCGTAAACATGTTTTAATTGACATTATAAAGATTATATGTAAATTTCACATACATTCACATCTTCTAGCTCCCAAAAAATGATGTGAACGCACACTTACATAATTTTGCATATATGTGGTGCGTGATTTCATGCACTTAGAGTGTTCGAATTTGCGTGAAATTCACATGTTATCTGTGTAATGTTAATTAAAACATGCTTGTGAAAAAAAATTCAAAAAAAATAATTTTACGAGTGATACCTTCGGATGCGCTGTGTAGTAGGTGGTACTCACTTGAACATATATATATATATATATATATATATATATATATATATATATATATATATATATATATATATATATATATATATATATATATAATATATATATATATATATATATACCTTTTAGTCCCTATGGATAAACTTATTTATACATACATACATACATACATATCCAAGACATAAATTATATAATATACACATAAACATTATGTGTATTAAATTATATACACATAAATTTATGTGTGTTAAATTATATACACATAAATTATATATATATATATATATATATATATATATATATATATATATATATATATATATATATATATATATATATATCCAACACATATAATATAAATTTATGTGTCGATAATTGATTAGGTTGGAAGATACTTGAAGAAATAGTGACTTTTGAGAGGAAAAATGTCGACGATATTATATTTACTTAAACACAACTAACAAAATTACATATATAAATATCAACAATAATATTATAAAAATTAAAATTAATAAAGAAGATGAACTTTAAATAAAGAAATATATAATTAAATTAAAATAAAAGTTAAATTTTAAATAAAATATGAACAATAGTAAATGTAAATAAAATATTAAAACATAACTACATTTATAAATAAATTAAGTGTCTTTATAATGAATTAAGTATATCTATAAATAATATAAGAGTATTATAAAGATAAAATAAAATAAAATAAATGGTGGACTATAAATGGGTAAATAATAAAACCATGGGGACTAAAAATGTCTCAATGAAAAGGGTAAAAATGTCATTCTTTCAAATTTAACGGTTGTGTCGTTAAGTTTAACGGACGAGGGACTAAAAGGGCACAAAATTAGCAAAATAGGGATGAAATTTGACCTTATTATGGTTAAGGGACTGAATCTGGATAAACCATCAAACCACAAGGACCAAAAATGTTGTGGCGTTTAAAATAAAAATGTTGTGGCGTTTAATTCATCCGAATATATTTATATCTATAAATACTAGGATTAAATGTAAAAACTAACAACTATCCTTCATATTTTTAACGATAATAGCAACTATTTATTTTTCTTAACGTTTATAGCAATAATCTTTTAATTTTTAACGTTTATGGCAACCTATGATCTGAGTAACAAGTTACATGTCATAGGTTGCTATAATTGTTTAAAAAAAAAACTAAAAGTCTAATGAACATTAAACAAAAATAATTGCTATTTTTTATATTTAACCATTATTATTATTATTATTATTATTATTTATAAGGACGAATTAATATTTCCAATCTCTTTGGTTTTTTAATATCACAAATATTTTTTAATTGATTAATTACGTCACTGTGTAGTGTTATATAAAAATCTAATATTAATTGTAAATTTTGATTTTCATATAAACATTTCTACTTTGGAATATAAAGTTTTATTGGTAAATTCAAATTGAAATCTGTATAATTCAGTTTTATCAAATAATTTTGTATAATTTTTTAAAAATGATTCATTAAGAGGTTAGATGAATAAATCTAAAACTCTAAAAATGATAAATAAATAATAATTACTATCTAATATCGTAATATTAATTTAAAAGTTAGAATAAATCTAAAACTCTATGATAAGTAACAACAACAACAATAATAATATTATAAACGTTCAAAATAGATAATTGCTATGATTATAACAAAGTAAAGGATAGTTGCTATATTTTGCATGTATCTTGTTGTTAACCTATGATAATAGGCTAGTTGTTAAATAAGTGAAAGATTAATGGTATAAACGTTAATTAAAATAGATTGTTTCTATTATCGTTAAAAAGTGAAAATAGTTGCCATTATTTGCGTTTAACCCTAAATACTATTTAAATGGGTTAAAATCTACAACTTGTAATTCTCTCCTTTAATTTGTCACTTGTCATTTTCTTAATATATCATATCATTTACAACAATCAAACTTAAATATATCTATCTATATTTTTATAATAAAGCAAAACACTTAGTGCCACGTGGCGCTTCCACAATGCACAGAATTTTCATTTTCCCGCCTCTTTTTCCTAATATAACTCTTTCAATTAATTCATCTAATTATTTTAGAAAATTTTAGATATTAGATATTAAATAAAATCTTATATAATTAAAGAATATTAAATACTTGCTAATTTAACCTCTAATTTTACCTAAAGTGTTTTATCCAAAATGATCTAAGTGATTTATAACTTTTTATTTTTTTTTAAATTTAAACTAAAGGTTAAATGTTTAATTGTATATTAAATGTATCAATTTAAAATTCATTGTCATTCTTGTAAATTTGTACATTAATATTTATTTTAAAATTATGTTAACAATTGTAATTGTTAAATTTTTGTTCATAATCAATTATATCAAAAAAAATCTTCTTATATATTAAAGTATGATTTTAAGTTATTTACCATTAAAAATACATCTAAATATGAAAAGAATAACACTGTAATAATTTTCATAAAATTATAACTTTCTAATAATATTGTAAATATTGTTTTCAAATTTAAAGGCAAAAACATTACAAAATTGATTTATTTTTTATTGTAATACAATTAGTATTTCAAACATTTCATATCTTCAATATATATTTACTATAATAAGAATAAAAAAATTTTAAAAATAATTTTTAGTTAATTATCTATGTTAGTAATATCAAAATATTATTACTTTATTATTTTTATAATAATATTTAAGTTATTATATTTAAATATATATATATATATATATATATATATATATATATGCATATCTATAATTCTTACGTATCCCATGTAGTACGTACATGGGCCACTAATCTAGTTTAAATCTAAATTATATCAAATTCTCTCCATTAAAATTTAACTTAACTAATTTAATAATTAATCAACTAAAATTATATAAATTTTAATTCATCATCATCATCACTTCTACATAATATAAATATTTATTTTTCTTATAAAAATGTTAACACGTATTAAAAATGTAATTTCCCTTTTTTTTCATTACAAAATTAAAGCAACAAAACGAATTTTTTTAGTTTCAAAAATTTTAAGGTTAAAACCATTTGGTGTTTTGACATGAAATCCAAGTTAACACAATGGTACCGTTAGGCTATTTTGTTTCAATACAAAATTAAAGCAAAATGGTTTTTTTGTTTAATTTCAAAAATTTTAAGGTTAAAACCATTAGGTGTTTTGACATGAAATCCAGGTTAATTGAACCCACCACTATGGTTCCATTAAAAATTAGAAGGTGTTTTGACATGAAAATCCAGCTTAGTAGGTTCATTGCATTCACGAACTTTAACATAAATAAGATTTATTAGGTTGATTACATTATACATATAAACTTTGTTAAGTTCACTATGGTCACTGAATTTAATATAATTAATATTCATAGGGTTGTTTCCATTCGAATAAAAAAGAATCAATCTTTGTAACATGTAAAAGTTGTAAGTGAATAAATCAGCTAATGTGCCAAGTTTTTTTATTGGTGTTCACGACCCTTAGTGTATAAATAGTGTTCAAAAGATCCGTGGTACGTGTGCGCACACACATACACACACAAATGATATTGATCCTAGATAAATTAAATATTGGTATGAAATGTGAGAATCAATTTTAACTACAAATTTTTAGGCCTCAATGTTGTTGTTATATTTATGTGGGGACCTTTTGATCAAACATTTACAGTTGAATCATAAAATAACAAATTGATTTTATATATTTGTTCTTCACTTCTTTGATTAACATTAATTACAAATATTTGGTTTATTATTTGATCTCACTTATATATTCTATTTCCCACTTATTTTCTATTTGAATCATAAAATAACACGTTGATTCAATATATTTGTTTTGTAATTTAACAATGATCACATTAATCACAAATATTTGATTTTCTATTTGATCTCACTTGTACACATAGGGGGAGAAAAAGAAATAAAATAAGGTCCAATCTAAACTTATATGCATAAAAATAACCCAATAGAAATAACAATACATCATAATATGAAAACAATTGTGCATCACACGGGAACCAGTAGTGGTGGCAATTTTGGTTCGTTCAAGCAAACGGGTCAAACGGGTTGACGATCAAAAGTCCTAAATGTTATATAATTTTGAAATTTTTTCCAAAAAAATAATTTATTTAATACATAGTTTTATAAATTTTCAATATTTTAAAAATAAATGTTTTAACTTAGTTTTTTTTACAATGAGCAAATTTAACTGTCCGACCGTTGGGTCAAATTGTCACCCCTATTTTCACATGATGCATGATGACCTCTTTGTGACGTAGAATTACATATTTTATTATTACCCATATTAGGATATTAAATATAATCGTAAAATAAAATTAGTAGTTTAAATACAAAATTAGTAATTACTGTTTTTTATCAACTAATAATAATTAATGTTATTTATAGGTTAATTATGAAAAAAAAAGCAACATGTTTTCACATTTTCGTTCTTTCATGTTTTTTTTAAAAGTCTTCAAGTTAACTTTTTTTCAGATTTTTTAAAATTTGACTATTAAAGTTTGGTTTTTCAGTTTCCAGAAAACCCAGTTTACCTATAACCAGGTTTAGTCAAATTTCATAAAACCAGCAAAAAAAATTTAACTTGAAGAAATTTTTGAAAAAAATAATATGAAGAAACAAAAAATATGAAAACATGTTAGATTTTTTTTTTTTTCATAATTAACCCTTACCTATGTAATAATAAAGAAAATGTAGGACAACATGCATCGTCAACAATTAAAATAAGAATATAGAATTTTAAGTTACGATGATAAATATCAAAAATTAAATTATAATAATATAATACATGTTAAATAATAGGACAAATTGACAAAAATAGTAATATTTTTTTAGGGTTTATTATAAAAAACCAACATGTTTTTACGTTTTCTGCGTTTTTGTTTCTTCATTTTTTTCTAGAAAAGTTCTCAGTTTAATTTTTTTTATTCAGTGAACTTTGGCTATTAGAATTTGATACCAAAATTTTCAATTTTTAAAAAAACTCGGTATACCAATTATTACCGGGTTCTAATAGTCAAATTTCACAAAACTAGAAAAAGAAAGATTAAGTTAAGAACTTTTCTGGAAAAAATAACATCGAGAGACGAAAACGCAAAAATCATAAGAACATGTTGGTTTTTTAATAATAAACTCTATATTTTATTTCATGATTGTCTACAACAATATTGTTTGTTTTTTATTATTAATAACATCAACAAATATTTTTTTTTTGTTTCGTTAAACAAGTTAATACTAGAAATAGCAAAATAAATAAAAGTTAAGGTTATTAACTATCAAAACATAAAGAAATGTTATCATTTATAACATAACAAAAGTTGATGTTATTAATTCAACAAATAAATAAAGTTATTATAAAGGATAGAAAACAAAAAACTGTTATTTTTAGTAATTGTTCTTAAATAATATTATAATAATATGAAATTATGTTTTTTTTATAAAATAATTAAACTTTGTATAAGGGGAGGGGGTTTCTATAAATAGCAAATTTTCAGTTTTTGACACTATATGATACGTATGAGTCGGTGTGCATTTAAGAAAAAGGAGCGGTGCTGACGTCTGTTTCGTGGGCATTTGACGTTTGAATCAAGCGGTGACCAATATTGAAGATAAGTATGAATTAACTTTTCATAAATAGCCTATCCAAAATGAAAATTTTCCATTTTCAGTCCTTAACTTTTAAATGTTGATAAATATGGAATGATAATTGATTAAATGGTCACATTTCCTACGGGCTTTGGGTTCCTAACGATAATTGTTTTACATGTTAAAAAAACTTAAATGTTTTATTGGAATTCTAGTGATTTGTTTCATTACCAAAACAAGTTGTAAGTAAAAATGTAAAATAGTTTATTTTTTTATTAATAGAGTTAAATAAAAACACATAATTACAGCATCCTCTTAAGGCTAAACACAATCCACAGCCACAGGTAACTTTAAGGGGGCGTTTGATTCGCAGATTTTTTTCTCTGGGATTTGCATTTTGTCAAAGGATTTGCATTATGCAGCATTTGCATTTGTCAGGATTTTGTTAAAGAATCTGCATTATCTTTTAGGAAATATTTGTTAATCTGAAAAATGCAAGGTAACTTGGATTTAAAATCCTAGGGGGGTGAGTTTTCAAATTACAAAGAATGAATGGATTTAAAAAATCCTGGGATTTTAAATCCTAACTGAAATCTGTGAACCAAACATAGGATTTTAAATACAAATCCCAATGAATCACAGAAAATCGGCGAACCAAACGTCCCCTAAGGGGGTTTTGACTCGCCAAATGAGTTTTGAAGAAATTGAAACGCATACCGACTCAATCTCATGCATGCGTTTAAATTCCATCAAAATCTACAGTTGAAATATTCTATTCTTTGTAACCAATTGTAAATGAATATAGATTATTAACATTTAAAAAGAATCATACCATTAGCGAGTCTTAAATACCATTTGACACCCCAACCAAACAACTACTATATACTATAAACTAAATTATAATTCTTTTAAATTCCATTTCTCGAGTCTATCGCCCCTTAACACTTTAATCAAGGGACTTTCTAAGCAATTTTCATCACCAAGCCTGATTTTTCAATGAAACTATGTAATTGTTTAACAATCATTAAGGTGTGAACTTTTAATATAAATGCACATATTAAACACAAAAAGAGGATTCCTTGTCTTTCAAATCATCATGTTACCTTAAAAAACTCAATTTTAAATTTTTGGTATGCCTACACTTTAAGATAGAATAGAAAAAAAACATATATGGGTGAAAAGAATCCTTGTAAATAAATATGAAATCTAAACCTTAAATAAACAAGCACATCAAACTACTTTAAACTTGTAAATCTATAATATATAGAAAATTACCGATAAGAGGATGTGGGCATGTCAATTGTAAACATGGAATGCTTTGATTTTGTCAGAGTAGCGAACGAAATCATGATAGCAAAGGCAATAAACACATAAGGTGAGGGCAAAGGTAACAACAGTCAACAAGATAAAGAAATTGCCATAGTAAGGAACAAAATCATGATTGCAAAAAGAAAAATTAGGAGAAAAAGAAATTGTCATAGCAAGGAACAAAATCATGATTGCAAAGGGAAAAATTAGGGGAGAGTGAGGCAAGGAAATTAGGGTGAGATAAAGGAGGCAACATCCAACAATGGAAAGAAGCCATCGGAACAATGAACGCATCATGATAGTAAGGACATGAAACATTAGGGTGAGAGTGAGGCATGAACTTTAAGGTGAGAGAGAAGGCAATAACAGTCGGCAAGAAAAAGAAATCGCTAGAGTAGGGAACAAAATTGTCAAAGTGATGGTGATACGAGCAGCTACAAGGAAATCACAAGAAACTATTGATGAGGGCAACGGCGAGCGGTGAAGAGAGGATGGTAAGAGTGAGAGAAATCAAACGAGAGGTGACGATAGTTAACAAAGGTTTTAAAACATATCACATCATGATAGCCAAGGAAGGAAACGCTTAGTTTGAGAGCAAGAGCAACAACGAGAGTCAATGAGGGAAAGAAATCATGGAAGCAGGGAACGAAATCGTGAAGTGGTGATGATACGAGTAACAAGAAGACAATTACAAACACTGATTTGAGGGCAGATCTGGGTAGTGAGGGAAGCAATACTAACTTGTTTCAGAGAATTTCTGTAATGGATGTCCAATGATCAAACCCTAATAGGTATGTGATTTATATAATCTAGAGATAGCAAAATACCCGAACCCGATGGGAACCCGATACCCGAATTCGATTTGATCGGGAAATCCTCGAGTTGACTGGCGATGCGTATATCCAATATATATGTATGTATGTATGTGTGTATGTATTGAGGTTCAATTGAGAACTTTTATACATCTAGGAACCTCTGAGAACTTTTATGCACTGGAAAATCTACCAAAGATGCACTAAAAGCATTTATGGAATAATTAAAATTAATTTTCAAAAATATTTAAAAGATAACTAGGAGTTCAATTAGGAATGTAAATCATCACATTAATTACTTTCCACACATCTCTCCACCTTTCGTTCCCCCTCTCTCTCGGCACTTCCACATTTCCGCTTCTTTCCGTAGACCACTACTATTGGCCACCGGACCACCCCCCCCCCCTCTCTCTCTCTCTCTCACCACCCTTTTCATGTTGCTGTTGTGCATCGATGAAGAACACGAAGGATGAAAAACACCAGCCATTCCTTCTCTCTCGGCCTCAACCTCCTCTCTCTTTCTCTACCGATCACCACAATTGGTCATTGTCGCTGTTGTCCCCACCACCATCATCTAAAAAAGGACGGTTATGAAAAGATGAAGATGTTGGAAAAAAGGATGATAATGATGGACACATTGGGTTTTTGAATGAACACGTTATTATTGTATCACAATAGATTAAGGTTTATGAACAAACATGTTAATTCATCACGATGCATGGAACACATTATTTTTTGATGAACACGTTGATGCATCACAATGAAACGATGAACACTTTGGGCTTTTGGATGAACACGTTATTGTTGCATCACGTTAGATTAAGGTTTTTGGATGGACATGTTGATGCATCTCGAAGATGATGAACAACAAAGATACATCAAGATCTTCATCATCCTTTTTGAATTTCTGTAAACTTTGTTAAATTTGAAAGTGTATTAGTTTAATTTAGGGTTAATTATCATTTTGACCATCCAACTTTCAGATTTGTCTCATTTAGCCACTAAACAATTTTTGTCATGATTTAACCAATAAACTTTCGTTTTAAAGAGTATAATATTCTTGATTTTATGATATAATTTTTTTGATTTGACATTTTTTAATGTTATTTTAATTTTAAAAAATATAACATTTTTTTGCTAATGTCACTCTTTTTGCTATTGACAATCTTTTCCAATTTTTACTTTTGAATCAATTAATTAATTACTAATACCAATTTCTTTTTCATTAATTTCACACTTGATCTATTTAATTAAGACTATTAGATTAATCTAATCTATTGACGACATTGTTCTACGATTAACACCAAATTTAGCATCTGCAATAATTTCATATATACACACGCACGTGCAACAATTGTATTACGATTACAATTATTTCAAATTTTGTTTGATCGTCCTCTTTATTAAAATATTGTTAAGAAATAATACTATTATTTAATGATTTTCTTTAACACAAATAACTTGAATTTATATATAGCAACATTTGAATAGTTATGACAAAAACTTCTAAAATATTATTAAATGATAAATACATAGTTAGTTATGTAACGCTATATTTATCGATTAATACGTAATATGGTGTTTAGGTTAGTTTTTTCAATTTCGTAAGTGTTAATAGATAAAATATGTATGTGAAACGGGTAGAGGTCCCTGAATACCCGTCGGGATGAGTTTTCAAAGTTGGGGTCGGGAACAGGGAATGGGGTCCCCAGTATCCCTTGTTCCCATTGTCATCTCTAATGTCCTCCATGTTGACTATAAGACCGGTTATGATAAGTTACTTTTTTTTTTTGTATAAAAAGGGTTAGGGTGCGTTTAGTTAACGAAAACTAGTCATTTTTCAATTTCAGTTTTCAAGTTATAGTTTTTAGAAAAAAACAAGGGTTTCTATGAAAAGTGAAAACTTGTTTAGATGATGAAGTTTTAGTTTTAAGAAAAATAAGATGGGTGATTATAAAATAAAAAAAATATGATAGGTGATTGAAAAGTAAGAGAGAGAAAGAGAGTATTACAAAGAAATAGGGTAGGTAGTAGAAAAGTAAGAGAGAATATGAAAAGTGGTATTTTAAAAAGTGAAATGAAAACTAATGAAATTGTTGTTAAGTAAACAAGTTTTCATTTTTGTTGAAAAATGAGATGGAAATTTTGAAAATTTTTGGGAACTAAACGCACCCTTAGCTTTCCATTTTATTTTCAAAAGGCAGAGAGACGACAATGATCAAATTTCAAAGTCTTTTGATCAAGAATCGTTCTACGTTTCAATTTGTTACCGAAAATATACGACATTGCATTAGATTATTAGTGATTCGTATCATTACAAGTAAGCACACAAAATATTTTATATTTTAGGTAACAAAATTAAATAGTGAACATTAGTGGATAAATATGCAATTAACCATTTAAACTTTGTAAGTAACAGAATCTAAGCTAATATGAATTAGTTTGGTCTTGGTTTAAACATAAAACAGTTTAATGTCATAACTCATAAAACATTTCATCTAATGATCTAAGTGATGTGTACTTTTTTCTCTTAGTTTATCGGTCCAAATTTAAATGCATTCATCCACTTGTGAGTTGTTTCCATCATTGGTTTCTTGTTTTGAAACTTGTTAATAGAATAGAAAGGCATACATCACTAGCTGATACGAGCCCAAGTTTCCAGCCCAATCCACGAACAAATTTGCTTTAATTCGGCCCAACTTTGGTCGCAAGTTGTTGAATGTTGAGTGTTGACGGTTGAGCCCAAGACAAACCTTTTTATCAATTTTTTCGTTTTTGTTTTAACACGTGGAATAAAGAAAAGAGAGACCGAATTGAGCACAGACCTTTTATCAAAAGGTTTTTATTCGGCAGACCTTTTTTGATGGAAAGAAAATTATAGAAGGGAAAAGAGTGGAAGAAGGGAAGGGGTGCTCAAGTTTGAAGAAAATATAATCAAGCTTTTAACACAGCTCCCTTCCAAAATCAGACTGATTGATTTTAACTTTTTAACTTTTATGAGGTAGGGCGTTTGGTTCACAGATTTTTTTCATTAGGATTTGCATTTTGTCAAGGGATTTTATTATACAGCATTTGCATTTGTCAGAAATTTGTCAAACAATGTACATTATCTTTTAGGAAAAAATTGTTAATCTGAAAAATGTAAGGTAACTGGGATTTAAAATCCTAGGGGAGGTTGGGTTTTTAAATAACAAAAAAGGAAGAGATTTTCTAAAATCCTGGGATTTCAAATCCTTACTGAAATCTGCGAAACAAACACATGATTTTAAATGCAAATTCCAAGGAATCTCATTAAATCCGCAAACCAAACGCCTAGATTCTTCTCTTTGCCTTCCTAAAAAAAAACTCATGATCTGGTTGGACTCTTCTTCCATTTTTCTTCATCCTCCCCTCCCTTTCTTCCCAGATCTCTTCTCCGAGAACACAACGTTTGTAATAAAGGATGTCAATAACCTCGTAATTTAGCCATGAAAAATCATTGTACCCTTCTCAATTTCTTGTTTTAATTTCACTTTGAAACTATAACTAATCCGTGCTAATTGTCTAAGAGGTTGATGTCTACGGTCTGCGGACTTAACTGTAGAAGTCTACAGTCACTAGAAGACACGGGAAGAGCTCCGCAGACAGAAAAAACAAACCCACTTTCGTAACAAACCTCTTCTCGTGCCTTTGATTTCGCAGACATAAGTGCCTCGCAGATTTTCAACTAACAAACTGAACCCTTACGTTATATTTTTCATGTCATTTTTCCATTGTAAAATAATCCAAACACCCTTTTATTCTAATATTTAAACAGATTATATTTGCAGCACACACATATTTAGTCTTTGAGACATGCATTCTAGGATGTCTGTCATCTGATCAATATTATGGAATAGTTTATGATCCCCCAATATTATATGGTTACACATGTTCAGAAGTTCTAGCAAATTAATTGAAAGTACCAATTATGTGTGGCCATTGAAACTGGCCATTCTACTATAGGAGTTCAAAAATCAACAATCGTGAAGTTAAAGTTGATCAGATCATAAATGATGAATAATTTTACCTGTGTTCTTTCGTCAAAATGTATCAATGTTACTGTAGAAGGAAGAGCTAGATGTTTCTATTGGTGGATTTGATCACTGCAGCCTTAAGTTCCTGCTCTGTTAGTAATCTCGAGGTGGGAGTAAATTTCAAGTTTGACGGAAGTTTGATCCCTTCGAACTCCGTTGACATAACTGAAAATTGGCTTCTTACTGCATCGATGGTTTTGTTGATGAAATCTGACCTTGAGATATAGTCCTTCATAGGGCAGATGAAATCAAGATGATCCCTTGCCTGACCATAATATAGAAAATAAATGCTTAAAATGTACCAATAAATCGAAATAAACATGGCACATAACAAGACAATTGCATACAGCATACGTATATCAGTCTGCATTGTTTCATGGCTAAATATGAGAAAAGACTATCTCTATCTGTTCCCTCTTATCATTTTTGTCCATTCTTAGTCTCTAATCTTCTGACTTCTGTAACACCAACTTATCAGGATCCACTATCCAATGTTGCAAAACTCGCTAGGCGGTAGTCGGCCAACGGGCCGGGGAGTAGCGATTAATCGGCGTAGGCGGGGAGTAGTCGGATTGAAATTTATTGCATGTAAAATTCCAAATAATCAAAAGATTTAACCATTTTCCTTAAAATCAAAATATTTAACCACTAAATGCATATGATTCGTTGCACAACCAGTTGCATGAGGTATAGTGCATGTGGTTTCCTGAGGTTTCTTGATGCATGTGTTTTCCGTTGAACCCACCCCCATTACACACACACACATATATATATATAGTAAATAAAATATGTAATCAACCAAATTAAATAATCAATATATATAATAAACAAGCCCAAGCTCGAGTTTCTAAAACCACTCACGAGTTGAGCTCAAGCTTTACGCATAAATTTCGAAACAAGCCAAGATTGAACTCGAGCTTTCTACATTTATAAGGTTCGCGCTCAATTTGGTTCGTTTCCATCCCTACGCATAATTTGTTCTTAGGTCAGTAACTCATTATACTCCACCATCCAAAGGCTCAGTTTCACTAATCTGTTGGCATTCATCACAATTGCATAACCTTCCTCACTTGGAGTATGATTCAAGTTAATGACCTCCCTAGTCCCTAATCATAAGTGTTTAAAGACCAATTTAACAGAAATCTCGTGAGTGTCTCACTGCTGTAAAATACGGACTATATACAACAAAATTAGACCAATACAGGAGATGATTAGCATACCAGTCGATATTCAGGAGCCCGCTTAGGAAGCCTGAGATAGGACATGTTACGAGCCTCGTAATCCCACAGAAAGGATGTATGATGAATCCACCGATTTTTAGTAATTGATTGGGCATTTCCACCAAACTTGCGTAGTCCAAATACATAGTCTGTAATAGATAAACATGTTGTCAGACTTGTAGCATACAAGTAGAAGTACTGAAATAGCATTCAGGCTTTAAATAAATTACATTAGGAAGGAAGGAGCAAAGAGAATAGGCAAAGGAATCCACATCACAAAGAAGGTAGTTTCAGTTAAAAGAATAGAAACAACAACACCAACAAGCAGAAAAAATGGAACTCCGGCAAAATTTATTGAATGCATGACCAAATAATGAACATTTCCAGCTATACCTACATTGTTGTGCAGAATACACCCGGAGTCCTGCTGAAGATAACGAACCAAATTGCTGGTGCTTTTACAAAGCATATGGGTCATATTGTCATTATGTTTCTTGTCTATGTATGAGATTAGGTTCTATGTAGGAAAAACCTTTAACAAACCTATTACCTTTTTATTTCTATAAGAACAAAAATAGTAATAATAGCATTAAAGGAGAAAGAGCCATTTCATATATTAGAGAAAAAATAGACAAAACTGTTTCTGGTCATCAACTCATCAAGTCAATAGCAACTTGAATTCAAAGATACTCCAAGACACCAAAGATGAAAAAAAATTGGTTAAACAGGCTAAAGTCACAAATTTAGTTGATGAATATGAATGATAATCCTACAAAACCCTGAATACTACATAACAGGATCAAGCTTATGGTTTGAGCGTACAAATTCATTATGAGCAATCTAACTGGGAGTTTATCCAGTCTGATGCTATATTAGTTGCTTATGGAAGCCAAAGCTGAAAATATTAATACATAATGATAGTATATTCTATATTGTATAGACCGTAACTCTTCCTGCATATCCACCATTGATATGGAAACTTATAGATGAAGGAATGGTTTAATCCTCATACCATTCTCACGAAGCCTGAAATCAGCAATTCCTTGAAACACTTTACTGTACAATAGACTGCTCCAAGACATGATAGGACGAGGATATGGTTGTACATCAGGAACAGCATCCTTGTTCAATATAAATGAAACAAATATTGTCCCATGGTCAACTATTACAGTCCCACCACCAGTAAATCTTCGTATGACAGGAATTTTATCTTCTAGTACAGGATTAATTTCAAGAAGCTCGGCAGGTTTCCTAGTAACAGAGTCATGCAAAATAATAATATCTCAATAACATCAGACCCACAGTTGGCATTTCTGCACATGATTCTTAAAATTATCATATAATCAAGACAATTTCCCAAAAATCAACTTGGGAAAAAAGGAGAACATGTGGCAGATCAAGTTATCAATCTTAACCCACTAGAACAAAGGCTGATCTCACAGACAAACATATTGAATAACACAGTGCGTAAACTCAATTATGGAAGCACACTAATAATGTAATTAAGGGCATTCAATAGGATGAAATGCACCCCAATAACTAAAAAGAAGAAGATGTAAAGGATAAATATGGGTAATTCACTTGGCTAAAAACTCTCAATGATTGTTCGCACACTACTCAACATAGACTTTCAAGACACTGTTATATAACATCCCAGGTAACAAACTAGAAACCTCACCTTGGAAATCAGACAGAATACTATTGGCATTGAACTGCTAATTATTTGGAAGGAATCACTCATATTTGCAGTACTATGTTTTGTTAATCCATGTACTTAACAGTCCAAAAGTGATTCTTTTGGTTTGACATTTTGTCAAATATTTAACCTTGGATTTTTTTTTCCAGTCTATATGGGGGGCCTGCATACATAATTAGATTCCAACCAAAAAATATGAGAAGGTGTTAAAAAAAAAAAACTTCTTCTCATGTAGATTTCCTCTTAACTTACAAGGAAAGTTCCTTCCATATTCACTTTAAATCCTTAAGCACGTCAGACTAGACTGAATCAGCATGCCTCCAAAACAACCAAATGATTGCTCCAGAGCTAACTTGAGTGAGGATCAGTAGTTACACTGTCATGAAGGTTCTTACGTTTGCAATTTATGGATTAATGATTCATTTTGATTTTTGCATCTGTATGAGTACACAACAAACAAAAAATCCCAGCTTTTTTCAATCCTACTTGACTACAGTACAAGACAAATAAAATGACCTGAATTGTCTTATGACTTATGAGCTGCAAAGGAACTTACCCAGAAATCCCCATGACTATATTGGGCTTATATGTCCCGTCATTAATGATGCACCAATTGTCCAATGAGGTCCGAAGAAGGCACTCCTCCATCTCCAATTGCTGCAGGATGGGAACTCCCTTCATTCTGACAATATTCATCAATGGAAGCCCAACATGTCCAACTTGCCGGGTAGCCATTCCAAACAGTGCCGCCTGAACCGTTTATTAGTGTTTGCTGATGTGATTTGAAATAATCACTTTCAAGGTGCAATGGACCGTAACAAGGACATAACTGAGCTCTTGCTCCGTTGCAGCTCAGCAGTTGTTGTTTTCTATACATGAAGACAAATGGAATTCAAGTACCATACACATTAACAAAAATAAGGAAAACATAACAAGCAAGATGAATTAGCACTAATCATCTCTGCATAATTTCTCTCCAATTTCTGATGGTTAATCAGCAGAAGGGATAATTAAAACATATAAAAATGAATTTACTAAAAGAGGCAATAGTCCAAGAGAACATGGAAGTTCATGTACACCGCCTGAAAAATCAAACAGTTCTGCCTTATATATTAGTTCTTGGTGAATTTAAAAAAAAACGTCATCTTAATGTCATAATGAACAAGTTAACAATCCTAACTATTAATTTATCAGAACCAATATGAATATAAAATAAAAAAGTATAAGAATAACGAGAAATCCATCAAGCCAAATTGAACAAGTAGCAATGCACTTATCAAACTTTATCGAAACTCAAAATTGTATACATACATAGTGTTGCAACTCCTAACCTATTACAGTGTTTGGAATCAAACAATCTACAATAACAAGTGACAAGTAACAGCAATAGACATGGATCAAGTAAACAAATTATACTTTCATGATTCTTATTTTCGAGGGTCAAACCAGGTTTCTATCAATAAAAATGACAAATTTTGGAGGATTAGAGATCTAAAATTTGAAGAGTACTTGAGAGAAGAACCAACAGTGAGAATATGCTTGATAAAAAGGTTTGGTTGTGGCTGGAGATGAAGCAAGCGCTGCTGCTGGGTCGCCTTCAGCTGAAGCAGGGGTCTACTATTCAAGCCTAGTCATTATAATGTCACAAAGCAAAGTTGTCCCAGGTTCTTCATTCTCCATTTAGTCTCAAATGAGTCATTCATGGCTCTGGTTATATAAAAATTCTATGAAAAAAATCCATTGACGCATTTCATCAAGCACCTGTAATGCATTTTAACAAATACTTGCTTGCGAGCACATCTATCGCTCATCTATTGCTAACATACAAGAAACTCAAAGTGTAATGCAATTATCACAAAACTACCATGAGTTGGAAATAAGAATAGTCAATTAAATCAGTCTAACTGAAGCAGAAAATATATGTGAACAATTTAAATCTCACCGAAGAATGGACGATTTCTGGCACAGATCCGAATTGAAATAAAGGGAAGATAATTATCGATTAGAGACTTGCATTTATATTGCTCGTTAGTTGTTGAAGGTGTGCTTCGATTTTAGAAATGGCAGGAGCAGCAATGGAGAATCAACAATATTGTAGGAGAGGATTTCAAGAGAACAAAGCGATGGAGTTTTGAAATGGCGTTTGGTCGATACTTTTTTTTTCTTTTGCGATTTGCATTTTGTAAAGGATTTGTATTGTGCAGCATTTGCATTTGTTAAGATTTTGTCAAAGAATCTGTATCATGTTGTAGAAAAAATTTGCTAAATTGAACAATGCAAGGTAACTGAGATTTAAAATCCTAGGGAAGACAGGGTTTTTAAATAACAAAAGAGGAAGGGATTTTAGAAATCATGGGATTTTAAATCCTTACTGAAATCTGCGAACCAAACAACGGATTTTAAATGCAAATCCCAGTGCATCCCAGTAAATCCGCGAACCAAACGTCCCCTCAAGCTTAAATTAAATAATACGACAGCGTTTTATTTGGGTTCTAATAGTTCTATGTGAGGACTCTCCCCTTTCCTAATTTTTTTTAGGTTTATGCAGACCTTTGCGTCACGTCAGATTTTCTCTCATCACAATTTTCATCTTTCTAACTCATAAATACTCATCTTTCTTAATATATTCATCTAAACGGTTTAAAGTAGAAAGAGAATTGAGGAAGAGAGAGAGAGAGAGAGAGAGAGAGAGAGAGGTCGAGACGGATTGAGAGGCCGAAGAGGGGGAGAAGTCATGGTCGAGAAAGGAGGGGTGATGTGGTCGCCGGCCTCCACTGACGTGGCAAGGCCGACACCCCTGCAGTTCGGGTATACCCTTCACTCTAAGAGGATAAGTAGCCACCGGCCACACTACCTCACGTTCGGCCCTGCCTTTCTTCCCGAGTCTCGACCCACCCACCTTTCCACAGCTCCTTTCATTATTTCTTCTTTTTTTTCTAAAAAAAATTCACTTTATAAATACACAACTTTTATACATATCACTTTTACACATTTCAATCTATACACATCTAAACCTATATTTTACTCTCTTTAATTATTTTACTTTCATTTTATTTTTATTGTGATGAATTTGTAATCAAGAAACACACAATAACCTTCGATCAGCTCTCGTGAAGCTTATACACTTGTCCAAATACCAAATTTGGACGACTAGTTTGTATTGTTTTTAATATTCATCTAGTTTTTGTAATTTTAGTTTCGTAATTTCAGTATCTATTTATTGTTATGTATTTTTTTTATTTTTAATAAGCTAATTTTTTATTATGTAATAGTTTAAATATTTATAAAATTAAATATTTTAGTTTTAATGTTTTATTAATTAAAATGAATTTTTTTGATAAAAAATTAAGAAAGATGAAAATGTTAAAGAATGTGGAAAATATGGAGATAGAAAATTTGACGTGACGCTGAGATGTACAAAAAGATGAAATTTGGGACATGTGGTATTTCCCTCACTGTAATAGCCACATGTTCTCTTTACCACATATATATAAATGTTAATACTCATATATTACATGATTGATTTAAAAATATATAAAAAAGTAAAGATTTATAAAGATATAGTAAATAATAATAAAACAATAAAGTTTATAGAGTTTGATTAATTAATTATTAAATTGGTTAACTTAGATTTTAATATAATATATTTGATTTGATTTGAATTGAATTGAACTTTTAAATTAGATTTTATATAATTATGTGCAAATGAAGAAGGCGACAGTTTATTACTCATCTAATAGTATTTATAGATTATAAATAAATATAAGATTGGGTTTCGGTAAGTACCCTTCAATTTCGTGAAAACGTGATAACCACACTTAAATTTGTGCATTCAATGTATAAAATTATTGAATGTGATGTTAATATTTATACATTTGATAAATTTATGCATTTCATGTAAATATATACGCATCTCGTGATAAATTTGTCCAATTTATCCATAAATTTGTGCATTTAATGTTTAAAATTGTGCAGTTACTGTATAATTTAATGAATTTAATTTTTAAATATAATTTTAACGTTAGATTATAATATTTATTAATATTAAAGACCAATAACGGTTTTAAGTTATAAATATAATTTTTAAAAATGTGCATTTGATGTACAATTTGTGTATTTTGAAGTAGTCCCAACGTCCTTACATAATTGAAGGGCTCTTACTGGAACCCAATTTTATACACACACACTAAGAAAAGATAATCATGCGCATTTAGATTTTAGATGTTATATGAGTAAAGGCCTTGATGTCTTCATCTTGGTTGAAATATGGTACGTCTTTTATTCTCATACTCACATATGCTTCCACTCCATGACCCTCTGCATCATCCAACAAAAACATACCCCTCTTGAATGGGGCACTCCCACAACTCATCCATATTGGCTTACCAAAACCAAAATCAACTTTGTAGAAAGGAAAATGACACCAACTGCTTAACCAAATTACGTTGCTTGACGCATCACGAATGTTGGTTATTCGAGATCGAGAAGGAAGTCAAAACCATTTCTTTCATTTGATGATGACCAACGTTAACGTCTGAGTAATCTCTAATGGTTTTCATCATTGACTCATTTAACATCTGAGCAAGTTCTTCATATTCTTTTAACAGTTTATCGGTGTCACTATTATATGGAGTGGCTATTAACCCAAATATATTCCCAAATGAATCTTTGGGTGTGTACATTGATGTGCTTTTTAGCCTGAGGTTTATTGGCTGAAGTAAAACTGTATCTCTTGAATAACCATAAATTCCTCTATCTGCAATAATGAAAACCTTCCATATAAGAGCCGATACCAATTGTACCTTTGACAATCGACGAGTCTTGTATTTCCTATTAAGCTTTAACATGACTTTGGCTTTCATGTTGGATATTTCACTCTCACTAAATGAAAGTTTCTTAGTGACATAACCATCATCTTCAAGATCATTGTTTATTAATATTCCTACCTTGACCGAAGGTAAACCTCGAGCAGGAAACAATGAGGATGATGTTAATCCCAAGTCAACATATTCAACCCTAGTGTTTTTATGGGTACTCATCAAAGCCCATTGATTAATGAATGTACCCATGGTGAAGGTATCACCAATCCTATGTGGAATACTTACACCGAGTGCTAACCCTCCACATCGAAACATCGTTACTTGACAAGCAAGTATTGGATTATCGTTGACTTGATCCTTTGAAACTCCTTCAATTTTGGATGCATATGGAATGAATTTGTTGATCAACTTAGGATCCACTTTGGGATCAAGCATTTCTTCAACTTTGACATCAACTTGAGCTTGTATAAACTCAACACGTTGGTCATTGCAATCAATTGTGTGAGTGTCCTCCATATATCTACCAACTAAAGGATATAAAAGAGTTAGGGTTTTCCTTAGTGATTCCTCAAAATCTAGATAAGCAACAAGCTTTGGGTTATAATTGGATATACTATCGAAAAATAGGACTATACTTACATTCACCATGGGAGCAAACTCATCGGTAAAGCCTATTTTATAATAACGGCGAGTAAGGGGAGTTGGAATGGATGGTTTTATCAACTTTCTTGATTGGATTTCAACTTTCATTGCCATAACTTGAAGTTAGACCTGGCAATATGGGACACGACACGACAGACACGACACGTATACGACACGAAATATTCGTGTACAGGTTTGGTAAATTCGTGTTTCGTGTCAAAACAGGTTGACCTGTTTTTGAAATTCGTGTTTCATGTCTTACACGTGTCAAACACGAATTTACCTGTATAAACACGTATAAGACACGTGTAAAATACGTGTGACACGGATGACACGTCTAAGACACGCCTGACACGTATAAAACACGGAATTCAATACTTCTGAAGTGTTGTTTGATACTTGGATTTATATGTTTTGGGATTTGGAATTATATATTTTGTGAGAACTGGATTTATATGTTTTGGATGTTGGAAACTTGGAATTAGATGTTTTGGAAGATGGAATTTTGGATTTATAAGTTCATATTTTTATTAAAAATTCGTGTATAATTCGTTTACAGGTTGTGTATTCGTGTTTTCGTGTGACACGGCTAAATTGCGTGTCGTGTCACAGGTAACACGAATTTTTTCCGTGTCGTGTACAGGTTTCATAACCAGACACGTTTTTTATTTCGTGTCGTGTACAGGTTTGGCAAATTCGTGTCGTGTCAAATTCGTGTCTGACCTGTTACACGACACGAATACACGAATTGACAGGTCTACTTGAAGTTGGAAGTTGTGTTTTATAAAGGTTAAAACTTGAAGAAAAAAGAAAGGGTGGGTTCTTCTATTTATAGTGAAGTGTTGCACTCCATGCATTTAAAATGATGACATACCCTTCATTTTTGGTCATTGCAATGAAAAAAAGAAATATGTTGATTTCAATGTTAAAATACTAGGTTAAAGTCAGCATAATACCAACCATACTTTTTCAAATGTATCGATATAGTATATGAATTTTTTTCCTACTAATATGTTACATGTACTTTAGTTTTCATTTTTAATATGATACACTTTTACACAGAGCCCTATTTTGCATTCAAATAGAGACCAATTTTCCTATGTAGAGATGTATCATATTGAAATGAAAACTAAAATACATATACCATATGTGTAACAAAAAATTCATGTACCATATTAATACATTTGAATTATTTTTCCTAAAATTTTGCAAGTTAATACTATTACAATTCAAAACTTTATTTTATATAATATATTATTAAAGGAAACATATACTTTATAACATTGTATTTCAACTAATTATGCATTAAAAATTTACTTTTAGTTATAACATTTCTTGAAATAAAAACATATGTTATTCATTTATGATTCTATAACAATATTTATGCAATTCTAACTATGTAATTAATTTATATTTTACAAACTTTATAAAACATATGTTTTTTGTTAGAAGATCTTCAAACCTCTTATGTCTGCGAACTCGAAGACGCGGGAAGACGTTTTATATAAAAGTGTGTTTGTTTTTTTGCATCTGCAGACGTCTTCCCGCGTCTGCGGACATCTTCCGCATCGTCTGCGGACGTCTTCCCGCGTCTTCGGACGTCTGCAGATCTTTAGGCCACCTCTTCTGACCGCAGATTTCTACAGCTAAGTTCGCAGACCGCAGACATCAACCTCTTAAAAAACAAACAACACCTTAGAAATTTTCCATACCAGCCTAACACTAACTTGGGAAATTTGCGTAAAAAAACCCTAAAGTTAGACCATTTTTGTGATTAAAACCCCTAACCACTTTTGTTGCACAAAAAACCTCTAACCGGTAAAACCTTTTGAAATTAGGACGTTACCTGTTATAATAGGTTGCTATGCTTACATGGCACACACGAGGGTCCACATGGCAAACCCGACTTACGTGGCGCCTATGTGGCACTACATAAATAATTCTTAAACTGAATTTTTGCATAAAAACCCCAAAATTTGTGACTTTTTCGATTAAAACCCTTAACTATTTTTTTTCTCACCTCTAACCAATAATCATATTTACCGTTACTCTTCTCCTCTACCTCCGGCAACTCCGATTATTCTATCCTCTCTTTATGTATGGTGCTGTTTATTTTTATGTATATATGTTCGATTAACTTTTGCCGTTTAATCTTGAATTTTAACTTCAATTGTGTCGATGGAATCGATTTCATTGGGGAAACGAATTCTTTGTTTAATAAATAAAATTGATTTGAGGTTTTAATTGAAAAACTAAACAAGTTGGGGGGTCTTTTACGCAAAAATCTATTTGAACATTTTACACGTCATCAAGTTGCAACCGGTTTAGCCGGTTGCAAGTCTGATTTTTTGAATTAAAAAACCCAAATTTACAAAGTTTTAACCGGTTGGAGGTTTTTTGTGCAATGAAAAATGGTTGAGGGTTTTAATCGCAAAAATGATCCACCTTAGAGGTTTTTTGCGCAATTCCCCATTAACAATTTATTATTTTTGTTATATATAATAATAATAATCCATATTCATATATAAATTTAGCATTAAAAATACGATTGGTGTACGGAGACACATAGGGACGTAAGCAACGAGTTATTTACCAGACCATAGTGATTATCAAATTTATTTTCCAAATGATAGTACTTTCATATTATTGCCAAAAAAAATAGTAGTTTTGATTTTAACTTAATTGTTTATCCAAAAATTGTCATTTTCTTATTTTTCTTCTTTCTCAAATTTAATAAAAAACTAATATTTATCAAATTTTATGAAAAATACCAATTTTATAAATGAAACTTTACAAAAATCTGGATTTATAAAATTATAAAATGAAACTTCATAAAATATCATTTTGATTATAAATTGTTATGAAACTTTATAACACAAACTCAAACATTATACATTAACTTTAAAAATAATAAAAGAACCAATACAATAAGTTCAGAACGTAAAACTTCATTTCTAAATTTATAACATTAGTCATGTACATTTAAAATTAACAAACATTAAACAAAATACCAATGAACAATTCACAAATATAAAAAAACTTAAACAAATCATATTCGATCAATCAACTTAAACAAAAAGAAATTAAAATACTATAATTATATACACCTAAATAATTCACATGTCCAACATGTAAATTATTAAACGAGCAACAAATCCAAATACTTGCGATTTATTTAATATTCTAGTTTTTTTCCGTTATGTTGATTAATCAAATATGATTTGTTTAAGTTTTTTTTTAATACTTGTGAACTGTTGAATTTTATTATATGTTTATGTGGATATTATTCATTTTGAATGTCAATGACTAATGCTGGAAACTTAGAAGTAACTTTTTACGATTTGAACTTATTGTATTGATTATTGATTATTTTAAGGTTATCATTTAATAAATGAGTTTGTGTTATAAAGTTTCGCAAAAGCTTATAAAAACTGGTATTTTATAAAGTTTCATTTTATAAAATCGATAATTTATAAAGTTTCATTTTATAAAATTTGATAAATATTAATTTTTTTTACAAAAATAAAAAAAGAAAAGATAAATTTTGGATTAAAAGGTTAAGTAAAATAATAAAAACATCATGCTTTTAATAATTAAAACCAAAATAATCATCTTTTGGTAATTAAAATTTATACTATCATTTGAGAAATAAAATTTTAAATCAATACGTTATGGTAAATAATCCGTAGCCAACCTAGCCACAGCCCACATCTATGGCAAGTTGGGCCATGCCTAATTGCCTAGCACATAAAATAAAAGCCTACTTATCCATCCATCTAGTCCACTTAATACATTTTAATAGGCAATACTGAACAAACCACCCAAATTAATCAAACGACTAAAATAGTCGTAACAATAAAAAAGTTGTTTTCAAATATATATGTTTAAAAATTAATTTTTTGAAAAATGTGTAAAATATATTTTTTTGAAAGATGTGTAAATTTTTTTAAAAAAATATGTATTAACATGTTATTTTTACGAGTCAATTTAAACGAATGTTGTCCATGTGACCCATCAGTAGAGATGTACAACCAAAGGGCCTTTAGCCTGGCGGTAAGAGGGTGGAGTTATAAGCGAGAGGTCACGGGTTCGATCCCCGTCGGAGGCAAGTTTAAATTTGGGTGGAGTAAGTAAGTTTGGTGGTAAATGAGTAGGAGTAGGATAGTTTGCCGTTAAAAAAAAAAGTAGAGATGTACATTCACCGGATCGTAACCGAACCGGATCGGATAAAAACCGGTCCGGTTTTTTTGATTTGAAAAAAACCCGTTTATTTTTATAACCGGTCCGGTTTCTAACCGGTTTTGGACCGAGTATAGTGTAACCGGTATAACCGGTTTAGGATATAAAAAAACCGGTTTCTTTCGAAAACCGATTACGAAATAACCGATTTTTCAGAATTCATTTTTTTTTTGGGCTTCGGTTTTGGGCTCTTCTTTTATATTTTGGGCTCTTTTTTTTGGGCTAATTTTTTTTTATTTTGGGTTTAAGATTATAAGAGATTAAGAGTTAACAAATTTATAATTAAAATTATATGATTATTATAATTTATAAATTAAGTTAAACATATATATTTTACTCCAATCAAATATATTTTTATATTATATCTGATTATAAAATACATAAAAAGTTTAAAAATTCAAATTACGACAACTTATAATTCAAACTGCGACAACTTATAATTCAAACTACGATAATAATTCAAACTACGACAACTAAAATTTCACAATGTATTATTTTCTTTTCTTTATTCACCCAAATTTGGTATTCGGGTTCTATATCGTCGTCGTCTTCGTTATCTTCTTCGTTTGGAGGTGATATTCCAAGTTCAACTTCTTCGTTGTGTATATTTGTTTCCAACTCGACGTCGATTGAATCTTCTAATGTCGTTACGTGTTGCACTCGAGTCGCTCCATTCAAATAATCCTTCAAACATATACAACATTCTATCGACTCCGGACTTAGTCTCGACCTCCGATCCGATATAACCCTGCCACTAACAGAAAAAGCGGATTCCGAAGCTACCGTGGAAGGTTGGACGGTTAGTAAATCACGGGCCATGGCGGCTAGAATCGGATATATCGGTTCCTTTTCTTTCCACCAAGCCAAAAGATCAAGGTTTTCAAAACTCTTCATATGTCATAGTTGAAATAACATCACTAACAATATAGTTTCCTAACTTGCTACTCGGGGTGTTAGTACGTGCTCGTTTCGATTGAGAATTTAAAAGTGTGTTAAAAAGAGATATACCGGTTCCTCTACTAGATGATTCCCCTCTCTTCATTTGTTCTTCTATTATATTACTCGCACCATATTTACGTAAATAAATATCGAATAACTCCCGGAAACATTTGTTAAAATAGTTTATTTGGTTTTGGATAAAATTGGGTTCGGTTAAATCTTCGTGTAAACCAAAAGCAAATGCAATACTTTCAATTAATGTTTCAACGCCACCAACATTTACCATCGGGTTTAAAGCGGTGACACAAGTAAAAACCGGTGGGATTTCCTTAAAATATTTCAAAAGTTTTTCTTTAATTGCTTTGCCAATGTTGTCAAATACTTGGCCTTCAAATTCAAAATCATTTAGTTTGGAAGCTAACAAATAAATTTGATTTAGAACCAAATGGCTAGTAGGATAATATACACCGGATAAATAAGTTGTTGCGTCTTTAAAAACTTTTAACAAATCGGTTATTTTCGCAATCATTTCCCAACTCGAACTCGGAAAAATACTTGGAACATGGCCCTTCTCGTATAGGCGATTGTGAAACGGTTGCAACGTTTCCCTTTGCCTTAACGCGGAGTGCATCATCATCCATGTCGAGTTCCAACGAGTTGGAACTTCTAAATTCGCACTTAAAGTTTTTTTATTAACCGATTTACAATAACGTCTATATGCATTTAGTCTTTGGCTATTACTACAAAGAACCGATTTTATCATCGCTTTAAATTCTAATCTAATCGGTTCAATAACCTCCAACCCGTCTTGCACGGATAAATTAATAATATGTGCAACACAACGAGTATGAAAAAAAGCGCAATCTAAAATAGGATTTAATAACAATTTTAATCTCGGAACCGCTATTATTCGACGCATTATCAAAAGACATCGAAAATATTTTTCCTTCTAATTTATAAAGGCAAATCACACGTTTCAAAAGTGCAAATAAATTTGCACCGGTATGTGGTTCGCCGAATAAATCAAACGCGATCGTTCTTTTCATCATTTGCCAATTTTTTGAATCTAACCAATGTGCCGTAACGGCTAAAAGAATT
Source organism: Centrapalus pauciflorus (assembly GCA_020465985.1). Lineage (NCBI taxonomy): Eukaryota > Viridiplantae > Streptophyta > Magnoliopsida > Asterales > Asteraceae > Centrapalus > Centrapalus pauciflorus. The sequence goes on from JAANYP010007300.1 coordinate 71,147, forward strand.
TTCCGGTGTTGTGAGTAGCGCTCCAAACGTCGCAAGTTAACGAAACATTATAATTGAAACGCCCCGTTCTATTAACGCGACGCTTTTACTATAATCTGTAACATAAACCTCGAAGTTATAAAATAAAGCGTTCTAATCTCAAACTTCAATTTCAATACATAAATAAACTAAAACCACCACATTCAGAGTTCGCTAAAATATAATATCTAATTATTACAACCAAATTGAAAGTCTAGGGATCTACCCATCCCAAGTACAAAATATATAAATCAGAGTAAATGCGGAAGTCTTTCTGATACCATAAATGCTCAAACTCTAGATCCTGAAGATGGTGTCTTTCCCTTGTCAGCTAAACCTGAAAATTTGCCCCCACAACCGGGGTAAGTCATCGCCTAGCGAGTAACAGATTTAAAAGCACAGACAAACATATATAACATGATCAACACAAATATCGGCTCAAATTCAACATGTGTAGCATTACGACTCGCTCGGTTTAGCATACACGAATAGGATATTGTTATCGGCTCGCCCGATAACAGGTACACGGCGTACGACTCGGTCGGTTAGCACGTGTACAAAACATGCGGCTCGCCCGCCATACAACTCGGAAGCACACAGCAACCTCGCTCAATCCACATAATACACAGTATGCATACTGGAAAAAAGGTTCTCAGATATCGGCTCAATGCAACGAAATAAATACAACATTCAAGGCTAGGCATGGTAGTTAAAGAATAATCATGACAATAGAAACGAACGAGATATCCAGTGCAAGCATATCATTTATGATCATTTGCGAAATTAAATCAATTACTCACAGTGCTTGCAGTCCGTACTCGCCAAACGACAAACCGATATTAATTGAAAACACTATCGAGAGCCACCCGTATCGACTGAACCACGAGAGTCCTGATATAAAAGTATAGTGCACATTTATGAACATCCTTAACTCTATAATTTACTAAATTCGGTCATCTTACATCACTAGTTAAGTTCAAGGACTAAATCGATCTATTTCGACTTATTAATTTATTAGGTTAACAACTTACATTCATATATATAAAGATTAACTTCTTAATTTATCAATAGTTTAATAATTATTCTATTTGATTGTTAAATCTTTAATTTATCATAATCTTTACTCATTATAATTTTTACGGTCAAAGGAAAGTTTATTTAATTAAACATATGTAGTTATTTGCAAACAACTTATATGGATAATATATGTATTCTATTTTGACCAACAAAGTAAACCTAATTAAATCTTTATTTGACATAAAATAGTCTAATATTATGAGCCCAAAAGAAAATTTAGTTATTAACCCAACATTTAAATGAACTATCTAATTAATAAGGCCCAAACATAATTAATTATGTAGCCCAAGAAATAACCCAATATTGACCCCAAAATAAATAAATAAAACACAACCCAATTAAAAGATTAATTATTTAACCCATCAAAATTTACATTTAACTCAACCCAAAGAATTAGTTACATAGAAGCCCAATTTATTTGATTAAAACTCCAAAAATCATAAGGGATTTTCAGTAGCCCAATAAATCCTAAAAAGCCCACAAATTTTAAGCATTTAATCAAACCCTAAACCCAACACAAAATAAAAGAATTAAATAAATAAATAAAAAAAACAAAAATCAAAGTCTTCTCTCCTTCCTCTCTCTCAGCTGGGCACGAAAGAAAGAACAAAGATGAGGCAGCCGGCGGCTGCCTTAATAGAACCGGCAAGCTCGCCGGCCAAGCCCTTTCCGGCGCCAACGAACTCACCACCCCACCACAACTCGACTCTACTCCACCTCTCTTGGTGCAACAGCAACAACAAAAGAAAAACAGAAAGAAAGATGGCACCGATGGGGCTGCCACCGCCGCCGTGCACCTCGCCGGCCAAGGAGATTCAGGCGGTGACCAACCTACACAGAACCGCTACAAAATCCCACTCCCTCGCCTCTCTCGATAGAACGCAGGAAGCAAGCAAACGGTCAGGTCGAACAGGGGCAGCGGCGCCGCTGCCGCCGGCCGGTGGTCTCGTTGCCGTCCCTAACTCCGGTGAAAACATCCACACATTTCATACAAATTGATTCTAAGCTTATTTGCATCATTATTACAAAGATTTACACATTAGTATAAAAAAAACCCATCAATCCTCCATTGATGACTTACGTGAAGCTTAAAAGAAACATACATGAAGAAGATGATAAGCTCATATTTTAAATTCGAAATTTCAGTTTCTAATCATATTTGGATCATTATTATGTAAATTTTCGGTTTACCACCTAAACCCACTTAAAACCTTCAAAGAACTTCATTAATGGGGTTTCAAGCTTTTAAAATAAGCACAAAAGAAGATGATAAATCCAGAAATTATTGGTTGTTTTTTTTTTCAGATTTTATAAATTTCTAAACAACATTATATGAGTTCTAGATTTACCTTGAATATTACATACGGGAACTAAAATTTATTTGGGTTCATAAACATTACCTCAAGATTTCAATGATGGTGATGAATGTGATTATGAGGTTATTATTGTTGCTCCAAATCTTGAATCCAACCCAAAGACTAGAAGGAAATACTCATATTCATCAATGTGTGTGTTTGTTTTACGTGGTGATCCAAATATTGCAGGGTTTCATATATATATATATATATATATATATATATATATATATATATATATATATATATATATATATATATATATATATATATATATATATATATATATATATAGAGGGAGGTTCAATGGAAAACCACCATATATATATATATATATATATAGAGGGAGGTTCAATGGAAAACCACCATGCACCTGAAAACTTGTGAAAACCGCACTGCACCACCACAAATGCATCAAATTCCCCGCGCGATGCATCAAAATCTCGCGTGATGCATCAAATTTCCCGCACGATGCATCAAAATCCCACGTGATGCATCATCTTATTTACGATCATGCCACCGCTTTTTTCATGAAATGCACCAAATCAGACGGTATGCGTAGGTTTCCATAGTTTTCACGTGCATAGTGGTTTTCCATTGAACCCACCCCTATATATATATATATATATATATATAAAGGGTTGGATGATGATGATGATATTGATGTACCATGAAATCATGTATGCATATTTTTATTTTATTTTATTAATATTAATATTATTATTTTTTAAATCATGAATATATAAGGTTTGCTTTTTATGCATACACACACACATATATATAGGTTTGTAACCCTTTCCAATCTCTTAAAATTTACAATAAAAATTCAACATTTTAAATACCAACCATGAAATTTGATAATTTATATCCTATTTCCTTGAATTAATAATTGAGTTAAATGACTTAAAATTAATTAATTTCCTCGAAATTAACGGGTGTTACAATCTCCTACAAGTTGGATTGATCTCGTCCTCGAGATCACATTAAATTAAGTTCAGATATCTCACTTACATCTCTGTCTTAAAATTCTACATATAATTCGAATCTCGGTAACATGCTAGCTCGATTAAATCATCTAGACATTTCTAAGCCCCGTATCAATCTTATCATCCTGTCGGTATTCTTCGAAATTTTTTTCTTTTTTTTTTAATAAAACTAAAATCGTATCCATTATGTACATTAACAAACTCCAACAGTAATTCTAATTGATAATCTTACACACCTAAGCACTTTATAATACATTACAAGGAACTTTGGATTAAACTTCTTAATTTGTATAATCTCTTTCCCAGACGTTACTCTTAGCATCACATAACTATCAACTTCAAACTCAACTGATCTATGCTTAAACTGAATATATCTTCGGTCGACCCTGTATAACTCTCAATCACTCACGAATAATCTGAATCTAATCATTTGTACAAACTTCAAACGTTAATTGACAATACTTACCTTTTAATGTTTACCTCAACAATTTAATAAAATCCTTTTTAATTGAACATATCATAGCAAAATATATGATTTCACGTATTAATGACTAACTGACATCCCTTACCATCTAATTAACATCTCTATAACTTCAATGTGAACCTCATCGCTGCCACTTCTAAGTCACGTATCATTTTTTTTCTTTTTCCTCTCATGGTCTTTCGGCTACCTCAAGAATAAGTTCACTCTTCCTTGTTGCATCAAAACACTATAAATACATATATATTCTTTATTATATTTACTAAAAAAATTTATGAATCCTAGTCTCAAATAGGCAATATGAGCATTACCACAATCACATTCAATCTCTTAGTAATTATAACCACAAGCTTTAAAATGAAATCTCGATCACCAAGACTAAGCATATGAATAAGTCATTATGTTGTTTGTATTTTTAATTTCAAACTTTAATACTATCTCAGTTTAAATATTGTCTAAATATCAAGAATTAATATTTAAGTCTTTACTAAATATTCAAAGGTCATCATTCATTTCAATTTTTTTTTTATAGCTAATATCATTGATCACTGCATCAAATCTGTCATTCCTCACAATTGAGTTATGGTAGTGTATTAGTTACAAATCAATCATACATAATTGGTTACAATCAGACTCACAGTACCACTCGTTATTGTGTACAACGTGTTAGGTTATATCGTATTACTTCTGGTGTTCTTATACACCTTTTTTTTTTGCATCCCTAACCTATTATGTCTCACTTTCTCGTCTTGATTCACATTACACTCTTTTAAATCCATTAAAGGTCGAGTATTACTTTGAGTTTGTCAGATTCTTTGACTGTGCAACATACAGATACCAAGAATAAATGCTTTTACAAAGAAATCGAATAGACACTCTCAATTGCTTGCGTAAACAAATCAGTTGACTCACACCAAGTACGTGAATTGAACTCTACGTTAAATGTGTATAGAAGCAAAATACTGACACAGAAGCACAATCATGACTACTTGTTGTGTCACACACAGTAACACTGATAGCACGATAATGTGCGGCCATGGATCCATGACACAAAAATAATCAAGAGTAACAAACCATCAAAATTATTGATGACAAATTAAGAATAACAACACCATGATATAGTTGAATCTTGAAGATTGAACAAGACTAGTATCGTGTGCATGCGACAATCAGAAAAAATCTGACAACTCTTAATTAAGGTTAAAGTTAAAACTCAAATCGTTTATGTGAAGTGTCTTTTATATATACAATAACTTAACTCGTCTTATGTGATCATTTCAATTCGGTTATTTAATTATTTGATGACCGCACATGATATATCCACTAGAAGCTCTGCAACATACTTCACCATATCACTCTCCAAAGAGTAGCTCAAGCGAAATGTCTTCTCTAAACATTCTAGATAATCCTGAGCCTTCACAGACTCTATAATGTTGAATATTGTGGCCGTCGTCGTTAGCCATGGTACTGAAATTAACTTTATGAATGTAACTAACAATTTCGTTACGTTTTCATATTTGATTCACTTCTGGTTTTGCTTATAAGAGTATATGTTATGTAATTATGGAGGTTACTTTTAAACCATATCTTAACCGTACCCAATACCCTAAGGCCATCAGGATAGAGTTACCTCATACAATCATTACTTACACTACTAGTGATCTTACGGTTTAAGACTAAGCACCAAACAAGTACTTAATTCACTTAAACCAAACCTGTCTCTGATATTGAAACGCCCCGTTCTATTAACGCGGCGCTTTTACTATAATCTGTAACATAAACCTCGAAGTTATAAAATAAAGCGTTCTAATCTCATGTGACACCCTTGCCACATTAACCACCATTTACAGTATACCCAGGATTAATCACCAACGAATAATTACATAATGATCTGATAGCTTGAACTACAGTGCGGAAGCATAAAATACAAAATAAAATAAAACAAATTTGTGTCCAACACCCTACGGTGCTACATAGGTTACACATCTAAGTCTACAACTTCAGAAGTATTACATTATCCCCAAATTTATTACAACAGTAATTTCATAACCAAATACCAAGTTAAACCGTAGAAGTCTTCAAATACTTCAACAAACGTCCTAGTTAGATGGTCCCGCAGCGGATTTCCCCCTTTTCCTGTAAAAATTCAACAACTGAAGGGGTAAGCTAAAGCTTAGTGAATACCAAATGATTTTACACATTCTACAAATCATTATGATGCCACCCAGGGTAACCGCGGTAACACATACCGTATACCCCACACGTACTCCAAGTACGCAAACCCGAGCCGCAGCTCCTTCGAGCTGACACTCGGCATAAGAACAACCAACCATCTGAGGCAGACATTACATCGGGGATGACCTACTGTCTATCCTGACCACAGAGGTGTCAAACTCTTGGTCATATAGCACAGTAACATCAGAGTACAGATGCGACCACGCAGGTCCATCGAAAAGATGCACAACAAATGAACGGACATGCAACAAATATGAATGTGCATCAACATAAACGCATGTTAGTAGAATGCCAAACGAACATGAAACAACATGCCTCAGCAGGCAATGCAAACATAATGCAGATGCAGCAATGTTAAAATCAAATGTACTCACCGTGGGTGCGTTATTAATCTTTTAGCAATATTATTTCTCCTCGGAATTTCAACCGGATCCACCAAGTACCCCACTGTGGGTTAAACAACACCACAAGGGACCTGTTTCATTTCCATAATGAAAACACATTATCATTATATGTTCTTTAACAATTACCATCAACTTGTATAAAATGAAGTGCTACATCATTCGGAAACGTCATCCGATACTCATATTTTAAACCGTTATTCGAGGTGTTATTATTCCCAATTAACCCTCCATTATATGCCTTCTTATAATACCAAAAATATCCCAAAAGTGTTATCAATTAACCATAAATTCGAGTCCTTTTAAACCGATCCGAATTACCCAAAAATTACAAAGAACTCGCCGAGTAGGCTTAGGGAACTCGCCGAGTTCCTGTCCGAATTTCGGACCCTCCACTGAATTTCGGACACATCCGAATTGGGTTGACCCATCCGAATTCGGGTCCATCCGAGTTTGGTTCTTATTCGAGTTCGGTTCCATCTAAGTTTCGGGTTTCATCCGAATTCGGATCCAATCACTTATGAATTTTTGAAGATTTGTTCATATGTTCTTGAGAACTCGCCGAGTTCCCCCTGAACTCGCCGAGTTCACATGCAGATTTGCAGGTCGCAACTTACGAATTTTACTCAAAAATTTCCAAAACTAATTTCTAACCACATGCAATCCATAGTAATGTTATATAAACATATATTGAATGTTTCTAGTCCATTTTCCATATCATAAACACTCAAATTCGTCCAGATTGGACCAAAAATGAGGAAAAACCCTCAAGAACACAAAAACTCTTAAAAATCAACATTTCTTACCTTTCTGGATGATTCAACCAACGATTCTTGTTTCTGTAGCTTCTACAACCTTCAATTGATGTTTATCAACTAAAATATAATACATGCAACAACAATCCATCAGATTCAAAATTCGAATTTCACATCTTTTCTCTCAAAAATACAACCTCAAACTTTAAAACAGATTTCTTACCTTAAATCCACATGAATCTTGTTTATAATCAGATAATTTCCACGAATCTTGTTCCACAATTTCGAATTTCAGTAGAAATTTTAGAGAGAGGTAGAGAGCTCTTGAGTTTTAGAGAGAGTGTGAAATGTTTGAAATGAAAGACCAATTGTCCCTTTTATTCCATATTTTCCAACTTTGGCATATTTAGCCCCTCAACTTATCTGGTTCCATTAAATACTGAGTTTCATCATAACTTTCATCATTAACATTTTAACAATCATACTTAATAACTAAAAGTTGAAATTCTCAATTTTCTTAATTTCTTAAAATATCAACCAACTTTTTAAATATCCGGATACATAATCATCTTTCGAAATCCAACTTAATTACAATTTATGAAAATTAACTAAATATCCTCAAATTACGATAAGAAAATTTTAGGATGTTACATCTCAAACTTCAATTTCAATACATAAATAAACTAAAACCACCACATTCAGAGTGCGCTAAAATATAATATCTAATTATTACAACCAAATTGAAAGTCTAGGGATCTACCCATCCCAAGTACAAAATATATAAATCAGAGTAAATGCGGAAGTCTTTCTGATACCATAAATGCTCAAACTCTAGATCCTGAAGATGGTGTCTTTCCCTTGTCAGCTAAACCTGAAAATTTGCCCCCACAACCGGGGTAAGCCGTCGCCTAGCGAGTAACAGATTTAAAAGCACAGACAAACATATATAACATGATCAACACAAATATCGGCTCAAATTCAACATGTGTAGCATTACGACTCGCTCGGTTTAGCATACACGAATAGGATATTGTTATCGGCTCGCCCGATAACAGGTACACGGCGTACGACTCGCTCGGTTAGCACGTGTACAAAACATGCGGCTCGCCCGCCATACAACTCGGAAGCACACAGCAACCTCGCTCAATCCACATAATACACAGTATGCATACTGGAAAAAAGGTTCTCAGATATCGGCTCAATGCAACGAAATAAATACAACATTCAAGGCTAGGCATGGTAGTTAAAGAATAATCATGGCAATAGAAACGAAAGAGATATCCGGTGCAAGCATATCATTTATGATCATTTGCGAAATTAAATCAATTACTCACAGTGCTTGCAGTCCGTACTCGCCAAACGACAAACCGATATTAATTGAAAACACTATCGAGAGCCACCCGTATCGACTGAACCACGAGAGTCCTGATATAAAAGTATAGTGCACATTTATGAACATCCTTAACTCTATAATTTACTAAATTCGGTCATCTTACATCACTAGTTAAGTTCAAGGACTAAATCGATCTATTTCGACTTATTAATTTATTAGGTTAACAACTTACATTCATATATATAAAGATTAACTTCTTAATTTATCAATAGTTTAATAATTATTCTATTTGATTGTTAAATCTTTAATTTATCATAATCTTTACTCATTATAATTTTTACGGTCAAAGAAAAGTTTATTTAATTAAACATATGTAGTTATTTGCAAACAACTTATATGGATAATATATGTATTCTATTTTGACCAACAAAGTAAACCTAATTAAATCTTTATTTGACATAAAATAGTCTAATATTATGAGCCCAAAAGAAAATTTAGTTATTAACCCAACATTTAAATGAACTATCTAATTAATAAGGCCCAAACATAATTAATTATGTAGCCCAAGAAATAACCCAATATTGACCCCAAAATAAATAAATAAAACACAACCCAATTAAAAGATTAATTATTTAACCCATCAAAATTTACATTTAACTCAACCCAAAGAATTAGTTACACAGAAGCCCAATTTATTTGATTAAAACTCCAAAAATCATAAGAGATTTTCAGTAGCCCAATAAATCCTAAAAAGCCCACAAATTTTAAGCATTTAATCAAACCCTAAACCCAACACAAAATAAAAGAATTAAATAAATAAATAAAAAAACAAAAATCAAAGTCTTCTCTCCTTCCTCTCTCTCAGCTGGGCACGAAAGAAAGAACAAAGATGAGGCAGCCGGCGGCTGCCTGAATAGAACCGGCAAGCTCGCAGGCCAAGCCCTTTCCGGCGCCAACGAACTCACCACCCCACCACAACTCGACTCTACTCCACCTCTCTTGGTGCAACAGCAACAACAAAAGAAAAACAGAAAGAAAGATGGCACCGATGGGGCTGCCACCGCCGCCGTGCACCTCGCCGGCCAAGGAGATTCAGGCGGTGACCAACCTACACAGAACCGCTACAAAATCCCACTCCCTCGCCTCTCTCGATAGAACGCAGGAAGCAAGCAAACGGTCAGGCCGAACAGGGGCAGCGGCGCCGCTGCCGCCGGCCGGTGGTCTCGTTGCCGTCCCTAACTCCGGTGAAAACATCCACACATTTCATACAAATTGATTCTAAGCTTATTTGCATCATTATTACAAAGATTTACACATTAGTATAAAAAAAACCCATCAATCCTCCATTGATGACTTACGTGAAGCTTAAAAGAAACATACATGAAGAAGATGATAAGCTCATATTTTAAATTCGAAATTTCAGTTTCTAATCATATTTGGATCATTATTATGTAAATTTTCGGTTTACCACCTAAACCCACTTAAAACCTTCAAAGAACTTCATTAATGGGGTTTCAAGCTTTTAAAATAAGCACAAAAGAAGATGATAAATCCAGAAATTATTGGTTGTTTTTTTTCAGATTTTATAAATTTCTAAACAACATTATATGAGTTCTAGATTTACCTTGAATATTACATACGGGAACTAAAATTTATTTGGGTTCATAAACATTACCTCAAGATTTCAATGATGGTGATGAATGTGATTATGAGGTTATTATTGTTGCTCCAAATCTTGAATCCAACCCAAAGACTAGAAGGAAATACTCATATTCATCAATGTGTGTGTTTGTTTTACGTGGTGATCCAAATATTGCAGGGTTTCATATATATATATATATATATATATATATATATATATATATATATATAAAGGGTTGGATGATGATGATATTGATGTACCATGAAATCATGTATGCATATTTTTATTTTTATTTTATTAATATTAATATTATGTTTTTTTAATCATGAATATATAAGGTTTGCTTTATATGCATACACACACACACATATATATATGTTTGTAACCCTTTCCAATCTCTTAAAATTTACAATAAAAATTCAACATTTTAAATACCAACCATGAAATTTGATAATTTATATCCTATTTCCTTGAATTAATAATTGAGTTAAATGACTTAAAATTAATTAATTTCCTCGAAATTAACGGGTGTTACAATAATTATGTTCTAGAAAACCCAAAATCATTTTTCCCTCGCAACACTCCACATTTTTAAAGCATCACGGCGAAGGGTAGTACGACTTACTTGCGTATAACGTGGTTGCATCAATTGTTGAATCATCGTCGTGAAAGCTTCATCGTCAAAGTGATCGAACGGCAACGATTTCGTAATCATGAATTTTGTAAACGCTTCCCGTAATTTATCATCATCGTAAATAAAAACGCCACATTGCGGGGTAACGTTCGGTTGACTAGGATCGGCTCTCATCCGAAGTGCCTTGCATGCTTTCGTAATATGATTTTTAAACGTCATGTTTCTTTCGGCCGCAAAAAACTTTTGACAAAGTTTGCAACGAGCTTTTCTCGAACCATTTGACATTTCACACAAATCAAAATGATCCCAAATTTCTTTGTTACGTTTATTCTCGAGCACCCGAACAACTTCAAGATTTCCACCGACGGAATATTGTCTGGTCGTTTCGGGAGTATTAGTAGCCATTTGAGATGAAAGAAAAAGATTGCTTGGAATTTTCGAGATTACGAGAGTTGGAGAATACCGAAAATATCAAACGAGGGAGTTGGAGAATACCGAAAATATCAAACGAGAGAGTTAGAGAATACCGAAAATATCAAATAAGAGTGTTTGGAATCAATGGTAATCAACCAAAAACATTTCCTACCTATTTATACAAAATTGGGTGGCAAAACTGTAATTTTTGGAGCAAAAATCGGTCAAAAAAACGGATCTATGGCTCTAACGGATCTTTTTTCGAACTGCACTATAATCGGATTTTTTTCCGGTTAAAAACCGGTTTTTTATCCGGTTACAAAAAAACCGGTCACCCAAAAATCCTTATAACCGGTTAAGATTATAACCGGTCCGGTTACACAAAAAAAAAGGGGTATAGGGAAACCGGTTTCGGTTCGGTTTCAGATCAAAATCGGATAACCGAATTTTTCGTGCAACTCTACCCATCAGTCTAAAATTGTTGTCTCTAACTTTAGCCCAACCTCCATGCATTTGAGATTTAAGACTTTAAGAGCATCCATTATAATATATATCATTTATAGTACATCTAAACCATTACATAAGTAGCATAAGCTAATTTTATAAAAAAAATTGACACCCATGTTATATGGTACTATTGAATAGTAAGTGAGCCTAATTAATCTATTAAAACCTGAAGTTATTTAAAACCAATAATTAAGCAGCATTAAAAATGTTTTTAATGTATTATTAAGTTTATTATGATTGTTGGACAGAGTGTTATAAAAAAAGATAGACTAAATTACATAAATGGTCCCTGTGGTTTATATGGAATTACGGTTTTAGTCCCTGAAAAAATTTTATTACACCATAAGTCCCTAAAATCGAAAAGTTGTAACATTTTGGTCCCTGAAACTAACGGCAGTTAACTTGAGCCGTTAGTTTCAGGGGCATTTTGGTCTTTTTGAATATCAAGGACCATTTATGTAATTTTCAAACTTTCATGGACCATTTATGTAACTTTCATACTTTTCATATATATATTTAGTATTTCTTTCTTTTTTATAATTTAATCATCCAAATATAACATTTTATTTTTTTATTACTTTTGTTTTAATCATTAATTTTTATTTGTATGTTTATTGTTATTATTAATGTTAGTTTTTTTTATGTTACTATAATTATTTATTTAAGATTATTATATGGTATAACTGGTTCATTTCTTCAATTATTTATTGAGAACCCAAATCTTTTGCTATCTTTTTTCCATTTAAGGAAAATAAAAACAAAAACTAGTTGTAGTTTTTTTCGTTCGGAAAATCTAAAACCGAAATTATTTACCTCTTTTCTCCATTCAAAAAAATTTAAAATAATGACGTGTTGAAGTTTTTTTCATTTGGAAAAGATATATAATCAAAATGCTTCGTAGTTTTTTCATTGCAAATACTTAATAAAAAATTTAATTCTAAATGGTTTGAAAAAAATTAAGAATTGGAACGGTTCATCGCTTTTTAGTCAAATTCCAAATGGTTTGTTGTATTTTATTGAAAAAATTGAAATTGTATTGATTTTTTTATCTATGTTTAATTAAAATCGGAATGGTTCTTTTGTATGAAAAAAAATCAAAAACCATAATTGCTTACCGTTTTTTGATCAAAAATATTAAATTAAAATCAAAATGGTTCGTATTTTTTTATAAAAAAACATTAATACCAGATGGTTATCGTTGTTTGAAAAAATAAAAAATCATAATGGTTCATCATTTTTTGATCAAAAAAATTATCGAAATGGTTCATTGTTTATTTAATCCAAAAAATCAATAATGGTTCATCGTTTTTGATTTTTTAGTTTTCAAAAAAAAATAATCATTACGATTTTGGTTAAACAACGATAAAAAAGTTACGAACCACTCCAATATTGTTTTTTGTATCAAATAAACGATGAACCATTTGATAATTTTTTTGATAAAAAAATGATGAACCATTATAATTTTGATTTTTTCAAACAACGACAACCATCTGTTATTAATTTGTTTTATAAAAAAAATGACGAACCATTTTGATTTTAATTTAATATTTTTTATCAAAAACGGTAAACAATTATGATTTTTGATTTTTTTCAAACAAAAGAACCATTCTGATTTTAATTAAACGTAGATTAAAAAAATCAATACATTTTGAATTTTATCAATAAAATACAACAAATCATTTGAAATTTAATTTTTTTGACTAAAAAGCGATGAACCATTCTAATTCTAGATTTTTTCAAACCATTTAGAATTAAAATTTTTATTAAGTATTTGCAATGAAGAAACTACGAAGCATTTTGATTATATACTTTTCCAAACGAAAAAAGCTTCAACACGTCGTTATTTTGAATGGAGAAAAGATATAAATCATTTTGATTTTGGATTTTCCGAACGAAAAAAACTACAACTAGTTTTATTTTTATTTTTATTAAATGAAAAAAAGATAGAGAAAGATTTGGATTCTCAATAAATAATTGAAAAAATGAACCAGTTATACCATATAATAATCTTAAATAAATAATTATAGTAACATAAAAAAAAAAAACTAACATTAATAATAACAATAAACATACAAATAAAAATTAATGATTAAGACAAAAGGAATAAAAAATAAAATGTTATATTTGGATAATTGAATTATAAAAAGGAAAGAAATACTAATTATATATATGAAAAGTATGAAAGTTACATAAATGGTCCCTGAAAGTTTGAAAATTACATAAATGGTCCTTGAAATTCAAAAAGACCAAAATGCCCCTGAAACTAACGGCTCAAATTAACAGCCGTTAGTTTCAGGGACCAAAATGTTACAACTTTTCGATTTTATGGACTTGTGGTGTAATAATTAAGGTCTACCACTGACAGATCTATCTAGACGCGGACCCGTTAACGAGTGCGGAATCCTCGTTGACGGTTAGACGGACAAACTCTCAACCAACGGAAACACGGAGACTATTAGACGCTGAACGAACGACACACGAACGATCCTACGTACTAATTCTCTCCGAAACGGGACTTACCTAGCTGATAAACTCGAGATCGCCTATTGCTAATTCCTCACGCAATTTCTGCCAAAAGGTCCCTCTAATCATTCGTCTATCCCTAATATATAGACCCTGATTCGAGTATTGTTGTGGGCCAACGCGAATCTGGGCCTAAGGCCCATTCGAATCTGTCCATCTGACAGACTCTGAATCTAGCCCATTCGAATCTAAGGCTAGACTCGAATCTATCACAGATTCGAATCCCAAGCCTTAAACAATTCGAATCTATGGCTGCATTCGAATCTATCACAGATTCGAATGCCAAGCCTTGTATTCAAAAATCACCTAAGAACATGTCTTATCAATAACAAAACTAGACTGCTGTCGTCACACTGAATGTACCAACAGACTCCCCCTTGACGATAGCTTCTAGATTTTGTTCATTGATCTTGATAGACTATTTGCTTTAATGACAATGAGTGTCGAGATCACCCTTTCTCCTTGTTATCCAAGACTGATGATTCTGAATCGCTTCTCTAACTTAGTCCACGTTCCTTTAAACCACAGCGCTTCTAATACCTCTTAGACTAACCTCTCAAATCTGCAGTACGACCCTTTCTTCTGACAGTTTTTGCAAACACCTCAGCCCAAAATTGTCTTCCTAGATTATACGGTCCTTCTAAGCTAAATCAGTCACTTCTAACTTCAGAATCTGATTCATCATTTAGAGCAGTCTTCTGCATCTCTAGATCTATCCCATTCTGATCATCATTCATAACACCTTCATCAAGTGATGCATTCATAACACTTCGGAAAAAGTTCTAAGTCATCTTCAATTACTCTGACAATGCTCCGGTCAGACCATGTCTTCAGTTACTTCAGTTGTCTCTGAATCCTTGTCTTTCCTATTGTCAGTAGCTACGATCACTGACTCCCCCTGAGGATCAGCAGTGAGAGCCAATATTTGAAAGATCTGCCAGCTCACTACTGTCTTGAAAGATCTGCCCGCTCACTATTCGAGCTATCTTCTTTGACTTGTCAGCTCACTGCTCAGGCCATCTTTTTCGAAGGACAGCTTCTCTACGATTTCTCCACTCTCTACTATTTCTCCCCCTGAGATGGATGATCTTTCAACCAGATACCAATATAGCCTCCAGATTTGCAATCTGCTGCTACTGATCAGTCTCTGTCTGATCCAACTTGGCATGAAGTTCACAAATCGCCTTTGTCAGTTGAAGAATCTGTACATCTGTGAATAATTCAAGGCTAACACTGTATAGACTTAATCAACACATGAAACAAGTTATTAGATGTTAGTAGGACATTAAAATCATTATTCAACGATAAAGATAAAATGAAACTCTCCTACTTAAAGTTTTTGAAGGTTTATAGCGTAAACCAAACACGAGAACTAAGTTCGAGAGAAACTATCATTACCTTTGTTTAAAGAGTCCCAACCTCGTAAGTTTTGAAAAACTTTGAACAATTTTCAACTTTTTCAACACTTAAATGAAAATTTTGAAAATCTTTGAATAAAATTCAACTTTTTCAACTTTTTCATGTAATGGAGGTTTACAACCTTTGCAGAA
The DNA here is from genome assembly GCA_020465985.1 of Centrapalus pauciflorus. Lineage (NCBI taxonomy): Eukaryota > Viridiplantae > Streptophyta > Magnoliopsida > Asterales > Asteraceae > Centrapalus > Centrapalus pauciflorus. The sequence continues at coordinate 87,058 of JAANYP010007300.1, forward strand.
CCAATCACACTAAGCAACAGATTTTCACGCAATATTTGTTTATTCAAACAATCATGCATCCGTAGAAACTTTGACCTTTATCTTACTGAAGATAAAAATAAAATAAAATAAAATAAAAATAAAATTTTGACCAAAAATTTAATCTAGACTTAAGAAAAAAAAAATTTACAATCTAAGCTAAATACTTAACAACATATTTTTGATGAGTATAGTCTAAGAAAGGTTCAATCAGATAGCGATGTCCGATACTAACTTTCAGTACTTAAACTTTCACACTTAGGAATTTTTGATTCCTTTGATTGTTTGTTGTGACATACTTATTTAGCCAATTGTTGGTATTTTACCCTGTTAAACATTCTACATTTCGGAATATCCCTTGGCCTTTTTATTTATCAGGAAATTATCTTACGTGACTCAGACATAGATATACTTTTATGATCAAGGCACACAGACAAAAATTCTAACTTGTTGGTATTTGCAAACTTTCTTTAAAAGACAAACATTGGACACAGGTCTGTATTCTCATACAACAAAGTGTCTTAGTTCGACTTAAGGTTTATTTTAAAGTTAGCAGATAGCGGTGACAGGTCTGTACTGACGTACAACAAAGCGACATGTCTGCTAACCCGAATCTAAACAGAGACAACAGGTCTGTACTTACGTACAACAGAGTTGCATGTTTTCGACTCTCAGTTTTACATGATATTTCTATTCTTTCCATTTTCAGATGTATTTGATGTTGCCATACATCCCCAGAAAGTTCGCATACCTCATTTAGACTCAATGTTTGTATGTCTTGTACATAAAAATTAAGACCGATTGGTCATATATCTAAGTTAGTGACACGCTTGACTATTTCTAGAATATTTTATTAGCCTTGAGATTCCCTATATGTATTATGCCTACCAACACATCAAACTAAATAAAGTATACCACTTAGGATTTAGTTGCATTATGTGTGAAAGCCTAAATACTTAGAGTCTGTAACGACAGTGCTAATTTTCGTCACTTTGAACCTATGCATCTAAGACTTAACTCAGTTTTCTGATATTCTCTTTTTTTGATTTTTTTTTTATGGTTTTCTCTCCTTTTTATTTTGATTTTCATAAATAATAATAAGCTAATAAAGTAACTTACTAACTTACTATAAAAAGAAAGAAAATAGCCTAAGGTCAAGTTACTTTGGATTACACATGCCATTCAGTTGAACTAACAACCCAAAGCATGAAGTAACAAATGCTTTTGTGACTAGATTCACATTGTTTATACAGACTGACACAACTGACACACCTTACATGTTTCCCTTATAACTTCTCACTTTGGTCTAAGGACCCAGAAAGCATACCTGCTGTTTCGTCCTTTGTACCCCGGTCCTGTATCAAGAGAAACCACTATCCATAAACCATTTGTCATTAGGATCTGTAGCTAACTCCTGCACACTAAACAAGAAAAGTTAGTTATCACAGGGGACCCAAGCCATGACTGACTTGGTAATACCATCCTCATCCACAAACTTGAATTCTTTCAAATACCCATCTCTCCTTTCAGGTGACTTGGATTTTTGATTAAGAATCTGTTGTGAAGCTGAATGATTAACATCCATTCTCGACCTTTGTATTGGTCTTTTCGTTTCATCCCTTGAATAATTTTTGTTATGGTACATTTCAGTCTCATAATTCCGGGCTCTACCTGGTGTCGTATGCTTATTAGGAGAATTAGACCTAACTAGAGTGTGACTCCTCTTAGGTGAATTTTTCCTAATAATGGTATGGGGGCCAGACAATGATTGACTAGGAGATCTATTCGGGGAATTAATCCTAAGTCCGTCATTTTGTCTAAGAAACACCGATGATTGACAACTACCTATACGTGACACCTCAACAGAGTTCTTCTCAGAAACTCGAGAACTACTCCCGCTCGCATCACTAGGCATTGTTTTTAAGATTTGCTGCTCTTGTTTCCCTATGTTTAATGAAGACTCTGACTTTTTGTAGGGACAACCTGAAACAACATGTCCTTTCTCATGACACTTAAAGCAAGACATCTTGTCAATAGATTTCTTATAGGCACTCTTTGACCTAGGTGTCTTACTAATACCCTGATTGTCTGTATCAACAGCTTGTTTTAACTCCCCTTTGTTAACATTGCTTACAGTATTTTCCTCTTCTAGTTTTGAATTACAACTAGACTGAACACACTGTACCGTTTGTCTAACCTGAGAAGTAATTGAAGATACTTCATAGGACTCAGTTACCTTGACTACCTCTGAGTTAACCATATCGTTGGTCGCATCCTGAGCAGTAGGTACACGATTACTATTTGCCTCAGCAACCTTAGTTCTAGACTCAGCTAATTCCTTATCTCTAAGAGAGATCTCTTTGGTCAGTGACTCTACATGGTCATAAAGTAGTTCATTCCTGACACTTTGTTCAATCAATTTGTCATTCAGAACTAGTAAATCTTGAGCATCATTTCTCAGTTTGGCCTGAAGATCTTCCTTAATGTCTAATAAATTAGCATTATCTGATTTTAAGGATTGAATTTGAGCAGTCATAGATGAATATGTTTCTAGTACTAAATTCAATTTATCATTCAAAGTAGTACATAAAGCACATAAATCATGAAAAGTAGAAGAGTTTAGAATTACCTGTTTCCGATCAGATTTGATATTGGCCATCTGAGCTGCAAACTCCAGCGTAGTTAGCTCCTCAGCAATTTCCAGCACCAAAGGTTCTGAATCAGAAAACTGTGTATCCTCTTTCTCTTCCTCTTCTGCTCCCGTACTTCCAGTCTCTGTTACTTCAGCCATGAAGGCTCTAGCATTAGTCTCTGGATGTGTACTCCAATCATATGTGCCATCTAACTGTCTGTTAGACCCCACATTAGCAAGTAAACCAGCCACTGAACCCAGATTCCCTGATCTTTGATTCCCTGAACTGGCTAAATGCTGACGTCCTAAGTTCTGATGATTATCAATCTTAGGTCTTTGACACTCTCTCGCAAAGTGTCCCAACCCCTGACAGTTATAACATCTAACTTTTGACTTATCGAATCCTACATTGTTCACACTCATACTTCTTCCTGTTCTTTTCATGAACCTTTTCAATCTCTGTGTGACCATGGCCAATTGCCATTGTAGGTCCATTTGTTCCAAGTCATCCGGATCCACCTGATCATAATCTTCTTCCCATAAAGCTGGATCAATTATTTTCCCTTGAATACAATTCCCGTAAGCCGCTACAAACGATGCTAGAAGCTTCAGTTGCTCCTCTGCAGTTTTAGCACTCATTGGCATTTTTGTGTATCCCTGAGACGATGATCCTGAAGTAGATGCTTGTGGCTGCTCATCCGGTCCACTAAACCCTATGAAAGTTCTACATTGTGCTTCTTCTGGCTCAGCTGGTGACGCAGTTTCTCCTGTGAAAAACGTTGTAGCTGTCTTCATATCAGCTGTCACTGAAGGTGTTGATTTTCCGAAATACATTTCCGGATTTTGGACTTGTTCATAATCCGTTTCAGCCTTCAATAACTCGAAATGATACGCCCTCAGCGTTCCCACTACATCCTCCAACGATTGAGTATAGTACTTATCCTCATCAAGCTTAATCATAGCCACATACATCGCCCATTTGGCGGGTAAGGCATCCAAAAGCTTGTTATTCTTTTCTGTATCACTATACTCAATGTCGTGACTTTCAAGCTCTGTTAATAGATGATAAAACCGAGTGATAGTATCATTCAATTGTTCATCCTTTAACGCCTTGAAGATGGCGAACTGTTGTTTTAACAGCTCTGTACGCTTTCTCCTAACCCGAGGATTTCCCTCACACCTTTTCTCAAGCGACTCCCAAAGTTCTTTTGATGTCCTCTGAGTCTGGAATGTGTGTAGAATATCTTGCGGTAACGCCATTCAGATTAAAGAAAAAGCTTTGTTTTCGGCTTCAAATAATTTCTTGTCATCCTCTTTCATCATCTGGTATGACAAGACCTTTTGACGGCCTTCAACTTCAGATACTGGCGGAATGTACCCTTCATCTATGCACACCCACATGCGCATATCATTGAATCGTACAAAATCCGTAAACCGATCCTTCCACCAGTAATAGTCCTCAACTTTCATCAGCTTAGGCGGTGCATTTGCCTTCCCAACTTCGTGGTCCATTTCTAAGAATTTCTGAAGATTAGACATCTTTTCGAAAGAAATTGAATTGACCCTTAATTAATTTAATTCGAAACTAATGTGGATTAACTCTTTCGAATCTAGATAGATTCGAATGTAATTAGATTCCAATTTATTTGGGATTAAATTCGATTAAGTCTTAAAAGTCAATTAGATTCGAAATAATGTCAGATTCGAAGAACTCCTTAGATTCGAAGTTATGTCAGATTCGAAGGACTCCTTAGATTCGAAGACCCTTAGAATCGAAGGCACAGCAGAGTCGAATGTCAGCAGATTCGAAGCACAGAATCGAAACAGTAACAAACTCGAAACAAACTCGAAACAATATAGACTCGAGATCCAATTCGAATGAAGTAAGAGATTCGAAACAAGGTAGACTCGAAACTCTCTGAAATTGACTCGAAAGGAGCGTATTTAGGTTAGACTCGAAAATAAAGTAAAACCCTAATTACCCCTATAGATTCGAGCGCCGCAAACTCGAAAAACGGCTAACACGTTGATTTTTTGACGTTTTACAGATTAAACCACTATTTTTCAAACGAAAAATAATGATTTCGATCAAAAACGTGAAAAACAACAAAGTGTTTCCCGAATACGAATTTGCTAAGCTCAAAAACCCGTTTTTAAGAGCAAAACCGTCCAACTAGCGTCAAGAAACCTAGAATGTATCTGATGAACACGAAGAACACCAAGAACACTCCGTAGGCTTTGATACCACTTGTAAGGTCTACGTGTAAGGTCTACCACTGACAGATCTATCTAGACGCGGACCCGTTAACGAGTGCGGAATCCTCGTTGACGGTTAGACGGACAACTCTCAACCAACGGAAACACGGAGACTATTAGACGCTGAACGAACGACACACGAACGATCCTACGTACTAATTCTCTCCGAAACGGGACTCACCTAGCTGATAAACTCGAGATCGCCTCTTGCTTAATTCCTCACGAATTCTGCAAAAAGTCCTCTAATCATTCGAGTCTATCCCTAATTATAGACCCAGATTCGAGTCTGATGTGGGCCAAACTCGAATCTGGCCCAAGGCCTATTCGAGTCTGTCCACAAGGACACTCTCGAATCTAGCCCATTCGAATCTAAGGCTAGACACGAATCTATCACAGATTCGAATCCCAAGCCTTAAACAATTCGAATCTATGGCTTCATTCGAATCTATCACAGATTCGAATGCCAAGCCTTGTATTCTAAAATCACCTAAGAACTTGTCTTATCAATAACAAAACTAGACTGCTGTCGTCACACTGAATGTACCAATAGTTAGGCGGCCCACAAATTTATCAGGCCGATGTATTTGAGTGGATGTCTACCCTTAGGAGGGAGACATGTCGTACATATGACGACATTAAGCTGATAGGCACTGTCCATGGGAGGGACGTGGTGATGGATGCTAGAATCCTTCGCTATTTATCTAATTTGGATACTGGAGTGGGAAACGAGGGGTCTACCCAACGTGGGTATGAGTATAAGTCGGAGAATCAATTGGCCTTTACTGACTTGACCTGGACTGGAGAGTGGATTGAACAGGTGTGTAAGGTGTCTAATCAAACCACTGAGGTAGCGGAGAACTAGGTTACCTATAATAGGAAGGATTTGTATCCAAGGTGCAAAGTGCTTCATAAGATCCTCGTGAACAATATTTTGCCATGAGATAGTGACCTGTCTAAGGTCAAGCATCGAGACATTACAGTCCTCTACGCCCTTCTCAAGGGAAAGCCCAGACTATCCTTTGCATGGATAATCATTAATGACATATGGGCTATGTACGATACTAGAGAGAGAGAACGATCATCCCCCACGGATGGTTAATTTCTTCTTTCCTTGAGAGGATGGGTGCACTTTCATCTGAATCCCTTTCTTCTCCAGTCTCGACAATGTATATTACGGCCGCCATGTTCCCTACTCTAGTTTTTAGGGAGGTTGATGAGGGGTTCGAGATATACGACAAAGAAACCAATCAGTCGCATATTGAGGACTACACTGAGGAGGAGAGGAGAGAGAGCAAAAGGCCGCGAATGAAGCGGGTGTTCGGCAAGAAGAGTCGAACAGAGGGGCGTCTACCTCACAAAGTTGAGGTAATTACAATGCTGACGTTAACCGCATTATGCGGCGGTTAGACGATCTTGTGGTGAGTCAAGGGGACTTCCATGAGGATGTGACCCAGAGGTTAAATGACATGAACGGGAGATTGACCCATGTTTATGACAGGGTTGATTATCTTTATGATCGGGTAGATATGATATACGAGGGGCAGAGAGCCACGACATCTCAAAATGCCTACTACCAGCAGCATAACTGGGCGTACTGGGAGGGGGGTCCAACATCACGAGGATTTCCAAGCCGGTATGTCGTACCAGTCTTATGCTGATTACACTACGCCTCAATATCAGACATATGACCCTGCCGTAGATACATATCAGCACTATCCAACGCATGGCAGGCAGGATTTGCCCGACCAGATCCCCGCTAACCTGTATCCACCACCACCACCACCGAACCCCACTGATCAAGGCCTGTACGGGGATTTCTACAGCAGCATCTTCGATCAGCCGCCTTCGTTCCAATGATCGGGTACCATCTTTCCTTGTTCTTTGTCTTTATTTCCTTTACCTTTCTTTCATTTTTAGTCATGTAGTTAGCATTGTAATTTCTTTATTTTAATAGTTTTATTTTTATTTAGCCGAGTTCTTTTCTAGATTTTTTAATGGTTATATAGTTCTTTAGACTTTCCCCACTAAAGTCTTGTTTGCCGATCAGGTCGCGGAAAGCATCTGGTTTGGGAGTACCACTCATGCCTAATCCCCTGAAACCATCTAGATGGTTCCGGATTTTTAGTCATTTAGGGTACCACTCATGCCTAATCCCCTGAAACCATCTTGTTTGGTAGTGATTGACCTAAATCTCGCTACATGGACCAACTAGATATCTTGAGTTAGAGAAAAAATAGACATAAGCATGATATTAAAAGAAAATTTATATCGTAAACATGCATAGAGGGAAAAGATGGTCAAAAGACCCACGTGATTTAAGTCTTGTAACCTTGAGCTAAAATGGTAATTTCCAAGAGTGAGATACATTATGTAAATTCTAAGAGAATTATATTTTAAATGAAAATGTCTTTGGCTTACATATTAAAAAGTTTAATGCATTATTGCGAAGGCTAGCTTAACATAGAAGTGCTAGACACACTGCTAATATATCTGGTGCATAGTTAGTTCTGATTCCAAAGGCTTGTTCGGGGACGACCAAGAGTTAAGTTGGGAGGTTTGATAAGACTATAATTTTATGTGTTTTCGGCATCGTTTAAGGCTTATTTATGCACATATGCTTCGTAACTACCATAGTTTTACTCCCAAATTGTGTTTCATGGTCAAGAAGTCAAATGGAAGCAGCTCGAGAAAATTCAGTGTGAAACGAGTCGGTGGGGTCGCAGACCTGCGCCACCCTACGCCCTCAAAATAGAAGTATTTAGAGTTAGCGAGCACTTCCAGCGTACACCGGCGTAGCCCAGTCCGTACCCCCCAGCGCAGGGCCAGGTGTAGGCCTGTGGCGTGAAAACCCTACAGCCGTTTTTTGACGCCCAAAACCCTAATCCATTCGTTCTCTATAAATAGAGAACGTCTGCGGCCATTTTCAACGTCCTGAAAAATTGTAAATGTTGGCGAAGCCCTACCAGAGTTGATTCACGGATCAAGTATGATGAAGGTGGAGTGCAACCATTCGTTCCATTGAAGCCTACAATGATTTCCACAATCATTCCCGGTGAAGAACACACGATGAGAGGCTAAACCACCATAGCCATTTGCGGAGGATCTACGACTAAGTTTTATTTACTTGAATATATCTTTATGTATTGATGTATTTTGTGATACTTGAATATTTGGTGTAATGCAAATGATATACATTTAGTTGTTTTTATGAGTAAATGATTTAATTGGTAAAAGTAAGATAGTTCATAATGATACTATTATTTGTGCCGAGTCCGTTAGTTTAGGGATTAAGACAAGTAATGAATGTTGCATTCGCAAGCCGAGATTTATTGGTTAAAACGTTTATGATTAATACGACAAAGTAATTGGTAATGTCTATGTGACCGTTGCATGATATTCAAGTGGGTAATAACTTATGTCGTAGTGATTTCGTAAATGGTTATCTTTAATTCGATCTTTTAAGCAATTGTTATTTGCTCGTCATTGTTTTAGTAGTAATTTAGTCGTAATCACGATTCTAAACAAATCACTCAATTCACAATTTAATCGCTTTTATAAATCTAAAGAAATTAGCAATTTAACCTTAATTTACATACGCACTCTCTGCGGATTCGAACCTAACTTCTATACGCTAATAGGTAGTTTTAAGGTTACTTCTACGGGCCACAACGATGGCTTGTCATTAGGGATAGTCAGCCCGCACGATCACCCATTGCAAGTCACAGTCTGTATGGAACTCAACACAGACACCTTGGAATGGATGTCATCTCTTGTACATGTAACACATATAAACACAAGAATACGATCATAACTGCAGTTATCGTCTCTGTCTCATACACATCATATATAATAGTAGAAACTACACATGTAAGTGTAACATCCCAATTTTGGAAAAGGTACGTGGAATTATTTAATTGGGTTGATTATAATATTATTATTGAGTTATACATGAAACCATCACGTGATGAGATTTTGGGTTAACCGGGTTATGGTTTAAGGTTTTATAAAAGATTATAAGCTTGGTGATTATTAATTAATTTTGGGACCCGGTGATATAAACTTGTTTTTTGTGATAACGGGATCCGATATTGGGTGCCGGACCGAGTTATAACCAAAACATATGAATGGGACACCTATTTGGTTTCTTGCTTCCATACTTTCATCCCAAATCCAGAGCTAAAACTGTGTGTATGGGTCTTTGGCTTCAAACAGCTGCAACAACAAGAAGAAAATCGAGCTTCAAGATGTGCTTCAGGCAATTGATTCTTCACCATCTCCTTTCTTGAGTTTAGGTAAGCTTTGAGCTCAAATTCGTGGATTAATTGTTGTTGGTTGTTAGTAGTGAATTGAATTGAGTCTAAGTAAGTTCCTGAGGAAAGTCAAGATAGTTTAAATGGGAAAAATCTAGTTGTACATGAGGTTGGGGTTAAACCCCTGAGCTGTGCAAGAAACAGAGCCTACCGGTTCTGTTCGTCCGTGAGCGCGTCCACAATTCCCTGATCCCGGGACGCGATGTTCTTGAATGAGCCCGGGCCGTGTTGCCCTGGGCGCGGTGGGTCGCATGCGGTTCGGATTGAGTGCGGACCGTGATGTGAGCGTGGCCAAAATCGGAAAAGCGCGAACGCGATCGCGATGGTTAGCGCGATCACGACTCTGTGAGCGCGGCCACGATCTGGCTAGAGTTTAGGGTTAGGGTTTTGGGCTTTGTGAGTCTTGTGTTTGCGTAGCTAGGCTTGTGTGTGTTTCTTGGGAATTGTGTATACAGTAGACCTGCTGGACCCAAGTAGGTTTACTTTTTCCATGTTCGAGGAGCTAGCTACGTTTCGTAGAGGTAGTTATGTTTTGGGGACTGTATATTTATACTTTGGATATCGTGTATGTTAAACCGGGGATTCCCGTGACTTAATTATGTAAATTAAAGGTTTAAATTATCAGGGTTCCACGTGTGTTTATTTGGAATAGCTAGCGATTATTATAGTATATTCCTGTTGACGTGTTATTTATGTGGCATTGAGGATTAGTTCGAGGGTGTTACAAGCTTGGTATCAGAGCCTAGGTTTAAGAGATTAAGTATCTAGTGGATGCTTAAGCTTAAACCACGAAGTCTAGATCCTTGGATTGTAATCTGAAGTAGATCTCCTAAGTGATAAGCGAGTAGTGCATAGTGTTTTGTAAAGTCAATATGTGTAATTATCCTTATTGGGCAGGTTATTATGGACCGTCAGGGCAGCTGGCCTCAGGGAGAAGAGGTAAGGGGTAATGAGTTCGTGTGTAGGTTTTTGAGGAGCTCTATTCAGTAATGAATTAGCTTTTTAAGGAGCGTTTTCCAGAGCAGTGCGCGGGTAGAGTTCAGGGTTCATTACCCCCTCCGGAGAGGGGGTAGAGTTTTGGGGCTGGTCGGACCTCTATTCAGTAATGATTTAGCTTTTTAAGGAGCGTTTTCCAGAGCAGTGCGCGGGCAGAGTTCAGGGTTCATTACCCCCTCCGGAGAGGGGGTAGAGTTTTGGGGCTGGTGCTTCGTCTAGCCAGCCGATGAGAGGGTCCTTTAAGGACTTTATGACGGGTCATCCTTCCGAGTTCTTTGGGGGAGTTAGTGCCTCGAAGTCACTTGATTGGCTGCACGAGATCGATGCGGCATTCTGTAGGTCCCGAAAGGTTTCCCAAGTATATAGCCTTAAGCTGTAGAGGGGGGGTGAATACAACAATTTAAAAACTACACACAATTTTCTCAATGTTTGTATGTATTATCAACAAATGTTAATTACAAACGAGCTTGAATGCGGAAAGGTTCAAGCTGAGATGACAGATTTAACTAGTCTAAGACAGACTTAAACTAGTTACAATGAATACACTCACTAAGAATCACTCACTGTGTTTACAAGACTTAGAGGAACAGCTTAGACACAAAACATTGTTTTATCCAAGCAGACTTGCATGCATGAAAGACACACTTGAATGCACGTTCACTCTTGGCTTCAGCACTTAGCTTTTTGGCTTAATCTTTCAAACCTTGGAAGATTCTTTTTATACTTACTCATAGGATCTAAGTGAAGCTTCTTCATTGGACGAAAGGAAAAAGGTGAAGTCTTGTTGAAAAGACAACATAACCTTTTCTGCACATTCTGAAAAGCAGACTTGTCTTTATGTTGGCAGAACTTTTGTCTTTTCACTTTGTCTACTGTTGCATTGGCTTTAACCAAATAAGGAATGTCAACTTTGCATCTTTCTTCCTTTGTCAAGGCCTATTTTGATATAAGAAAAAGGTCTGTCACCCTTTTTCAAATATCCTTTTGTCTTCATGTAACAGAACAGCTTGGGCAGGCTGAGCAGTTCTGTTTTCCACTTTGTCTTCGACTTTGTAAACTGATCTTCTAGCCAAAAACAATACATGAGGACTTGGAAACATATTCCATAAAGTGTTTAACCTGTTCACAAAGAACAGGTTCTGTTCACAAAGAACAGAACACTTGTAAACTGCCCAAGCTGCTCACCAGTGTAGAGCAGCGTAGACAGTTTATGTCCAGCCTGTTCAGCAGACTGAACAGCTTGGGCAAAACTGTCGTTGCTGCAACACATGCAACACATAGAACAGCTTCAGACTGATATTGCAAATCATTTTCAGGTTTCAATAAGGCATATAACAGGCCTTAAATTCAACCTTCAAAAGCATCAATAGGTTTGATTAAGAATCTCCCCCTCAGATGCAGAACAGGTTTGACTGAGGCCTTTTTGTGCCTTACACATTCCGTATAGCCCATGTGGATAGAGCAGATATGTGAGTTATGCCTCCTACCTGCTGAAAGTAGGAGCGTTGAGATGGTGGATCTCAGTGGTGAGCGCTCGAAGGATTGATGAGGCTTACCTGATGACATGGGAGGAGTTCCGGATTAAGTTTGACCTGCAGTATTGCCCACAGGATACGAGCCACGAGCTGGAGAGGGAGTTTTGTCATTTGCAGCAGGGATCAATGACGGTTCAGGAGTATATTGATGTGTTTAATGATAGATCCCAGTTTGCGCCACATCAGGTGGCTACAGAGGATCAGAAGGTCAGTATGTTTGTTGAGGGGCTGAGATCAAATATCATGGAGTTTGTGGGGATGCTGCGTGACCCCACCTTTTGATCCGGGATGGAGTATGCCCGTCGGCTACAGCGGGAGATCGAGAGGCAGCAGGAGCAGCCGGCTCCCCGGAGACAGCGTGTTGAGCCATCGGGGCAGGGTCAGGGTTCGGGATCATCGAGGTTTTTCAGAGAGAGTCAGCAATGGGGGTATTGAAAGCAGCGGGGACAGAGTTCAGGGGTCCGGCGAGATCAGGGCAGAGATGAGAGGTAGCCTGGAATTGGACAGAGTTAGGGTCAAGGCGAGGGTCAACAGGGTCAGAGTCAGAGCCAGAGCAGAGCCAGGGCAGTGTCGGCTGGGGTTCTAGAGATTCGGGGAGCAGGGTTGGGAGTTCGACAGCTGTAAAGAGAGATTGTCAGAGGTGTCATCGCCGCCATGTCGGGCCATGTGCCCACGAGCACCTCGGATGTTTCAGATGTGGCCAGTTTGGTCACACTGCCGTTGCATGTACTTCGCAGGAGTCGTTGTGATTCTTTTATGGGAAGCCATGTCATATGTCGCGGGACTGCCCGAATCCAGGGACATGGTTTCCAGGGTCGAGTTCGAGCGGAGCTGGGGCATCAGGATCATCGTCAGCACCTCGTGGGGGAGGTGGAGCACCGAGGGCTCGTGGCAGAGACTTTCAGGCTACGGCTGAGGAGGCGAGGGAGTCGTTTGACGTTGTATCTGGTACGTTTATCCTTAACGGGTTACGTACCTTTATTTTGTTTGATTCCGAATTTGATCGATCATATGTGTCTGCATCTTTTTGTGGTTATTTTTCCATGCCTTCATCTAAGTTATCTATTCCTATCATTGTTGAGTGGGTCGATGCTTGCATGGTGTTAGTGAGTCGGGTTTATAGGGATTGTTTGTTAGAGATAGACGGCCACCGATTTTCTGTAAACCTGATGCCCATGGAGATTAGTAGTTTCAATGCGATTGTCGGTATGGATTTGCTGATAGCGCGCGGGCGAATATCTTATGTTCTAAGAAGATGATTCGGATTCCTATTTCATAGTCAGAGTCAGCGATCGTGTATGGGGTGAGGCATCGCGGAGAGATGAGCATCGTGTCGATGGCACGAGCGCATAGATGTCTAGCGAAGGGGTGTGCCACTTATTTAGCCTAAGTGGTGGATGAGAAGAAGGAGAAGAGAGAAGTCGTGGACGTGCCAGTGGTTAGAGATTTTCCAGATGTGTTTCCCGATGAGTTGCCAGGGCTGCCGCCAGATCGACAGGTCAAGTTTTGGATAGACCTAGTTCCCGGAGTTGTACCGATTGCGCGCTAGCCTTATCGATTAGCGCCGACCGAGATGCGAGCGATGATGATACAGCTACAGGATCTGCTAGATCGCGGGTTTATCCGCCTCAGTTCTTCTCCTTGGGGAAACCCTGTGTTATTTGTGAAGAAGAATGACAGGACGATTCACATGTGCATAGATTATAGAGAGCTCAATAGGGTAACGGTGTAAAACCGTTATCCATTGACGAGGATTGATGATCTATTTGATCAGCTGCAGGGGGCGAGCTATTTCTCCAAGATCGAATGGCATTCTAGATATCATCAGCAGCGGGTTAGAGATGAGGACGTGCCAAAGACTGCATTCAGGACCAGATTTGGCCATTTTGAGTTCTTAGTCATGGCATTTGGGCTGACTAACTCCCCAGTAGCATTTATGGACCTGATGAATAGGGTCTGTAGGCCGATGCTTGACCGATTTGTGATTGTATTTATCGATGATTTTCTAATATATTCGACAAGAAGCGTGGATCACGACCAGCATTTGAGAGAGGTGTTGAGTACTTTGCAGCGAGAGAGGCTATACGCCAAGTTTTTGAAGTGCGAGTTCTGGCTCAGGGAGATGCATTTTCTAGGGCACGTGGTGATGAGTGAAGGGGTAAAGGTGGATCTGGCGAAGATCGAGGCCATTATGGGTTGGGGACAGCCCACGTCGGTGTCAGAATTTCACAGTTTTCTGGGTCTGGTTGGGTATTATAGGCGATTCATAGAGAATTTTTCGTAGATTGTAATGCCTTTGACGATGTTGACGCGACAGTCTGTGCCTTTTGTGTGGGTTGAGGAGCATGAGAGTGCCTTCCTAGAGCTTAAGGACCGGTTGTGTAGAGCTTCAATTCTAGGATTGCCAAAGGGTTCAGAGGATTTCGCCATATATTGGGTTGATTATAATATTATTATTGAGTTGGACGAATTATTGAGTTATACGTGGAACCGTCACGTGATGAGATTTTGGGTTAATCGGGTTATGGGTTTAAGTTTGTATAAAAGATTATAATCTTGGTGATTATTAATTAATTTGGGACTTGGTGATATAAACTTGTGTTTTGTGATAACGGG